>PVIA01007040.1:0-88615 GCA_004024845.1 Tonatia bakeri
GTATTTATCTTTCACTGCCTGGCTTATTTCGCTTAGCATAATGCTTTCCAGTTGCATCCATGCTGTTGCAAAGGGTAGGAGCTCCTTCTTTCTTTCTGCTGCATAGAATTCCATTGTGTAAATGTACCAGAGTTTTTTGATCCACTCATTTACCGATGGGCATCTAGGTTGCTTCCAGCATTTAGCTATTGTAAATTGTCCTCACAATTCAGTCTTTTCACAGAGCTCTCTCACCTCATTTCTCCACAGAGAGAAATGGTCACTGCAGATCCTCCCCAGCAAGGGTCTCTACTCCCCTAGCTTCTGAAAGCTGCCTTGGTCCTCAGCCCTCTTCACATCAATCAGTCAGGCCAGTCTTCGCCCCTTCTCATATCACCTCTGGTCCTGCCTCTCCTGCGGCTCTTCCCTTGTGAGGATCCTGGTGACTACGTCAGGCCCACCTGGATGGTCCCAGATAATCCCCTGTCTCGGGAGCATTGATCCGATCACCCACAAAGTGTCCTATGTCCTGGAACCTACCCGAGGTCCCAGGGATTAGCACACGGACAGCGGCGGGTAATAACCCTCATCCCTCCCACCACTGTGGATTTCCGACTTCTATCTTAGCAAAATACTAGGAATTCAGACACTAGAAAACCCTCCAGACACAGGAGAGGGTGGGGGGACCACCACCAGCCCTGCTCACGTGTGGGACAGTGCTCCCTCCTTCCGGGCCCTGGTGATACGGTGCCTCCTTGTCCTCCCAGCCATCCGTCACGAGCATGTGGCTTGCTTTGGCCACCGAAATGGCACAGAAGGGACTGTGGCCTCCTGGATAGCAGCCTTGCTGGTAGGAGTGTGAGTCCCCTGCTCTCTCCCTCCCTCCACCCCGGCCACGGGCAGGCGGCGGCCCAAGTCCTTGAGTGAGGCCGACCCCCAGAAGCCCCGTGATAGCCACGCAGCACTAGTGAAAAGGACATTTTGTTGTTTTAAACCACTAAGATTCGGGGGCCTCGCCTGGCCGGCCCCAGTGTCCAGAGGCTCAGGACGGCCCAGCGCGTGTCCACCACAACACTGCACTGTCATGAGACATCTCTGGGGGTGTTGTGGAGAACTCTGCCAGAGGTCCCCACAGCTGTCGTGGCCAAACCCGGCGATGATCGCAGAATCCAGACACCAGAGATCACACTCAAACCTCCTAAATCCGACTAAGGGTGTCTGCCCGTAACTTCCTGAATGCTGCGGGCACGAGTGCACACACACGTCCACACATACAGATGAAGTCCTCTCTTCTCTTGGGCAGCTGCTCCCTAGCTGCCTTCCTCCAGGTGCCCGGCCACGTGCACAGCCCCAGGCCTGGGGAGCCCCAGAGTGGAGAATGGGGCTCCGCGGATGCTAACTCGCTAGGTTATTCCCCAGCACAAATGGGGGTGAAGAGCTAAGTCAGCTGACACGGAAGAGAGACGTCCAGTTGAACAAATAGGCTCGGCAGGCTGGTGAGCACTGTCTCGGCCACAGCGTCTCAGCTGCAGGAAATGAAAGGAGACAGCCATCCCAACAGCCCGAGTCCTGGTGAGGCAAGCCAGTTAAGGGCCAGGGTGTCCTCCCCCGCACATGTCCCCCCCAGAGAGGCCTTCCCTGATGGTGGCCATGAGCCAGAAAGCCAGGCCGGGAGACAGCTTGAGGGAAAAGGAGAAGACTACTGTGTGGGTGGTGTGATCTGAGCTCGTGCGTGTCAGTGTGTGGGTCGACACGGGTAGGGAAACTGGAATACAGCTTGTCTTAGAGATCAGCCCAGGGCCTTTCCTCCAAGGGGCGTCCAGCCAAGGGGCAGTTCTCGGGGAGTGCGGTAGAGAGGGGCCCTGCCATGTGGGGAGGGAACTCAGTGACCGTGGTCTGGGCATCGGCACGCCCAGGCTGAAATCCTGCCCCCCCGAGAGTACGCAGGGAGCCTGAGACCAAACTGAGTCTTCACCCACATCACTTGTCACATTCACGTTCGTTTTCCTTGCATTCAGCATCAGGCTGCAACGTACCTGGTGTCCCTCCACTCAGTCACGTGCTCATTCACACACCTCTTTCAAGAAGTGTGGATGGAGCGACATCCCTGCAGTCTTGGAACAGATGAATAGGACACAACCTCTGCCCTCAGACAACATGCAGATAACCCAGGAATATTAAAAGCTAACTGTAGGGGAGACCAGTGGTCCCCAGACGGCAAGAAGGGGCACATTTACCAGCAGTGCCCAAGGCACCGTTTGGAGAGAAAAAGAAAATATGTGGGCTTCTATTTCTATTTATTTTTATTTCACACTTTCTAAATGTGTGTTTAATGTATGTTTTATAACTTGCATGATGAAACAACACAATGGCACGTGTAAATAATAAATAAATGAACAGTAAGAAAATGTATTTTGAGATAGGTGCTCAGAAACCTGTACTGATGGAATGTGTAATCAAAAACTTGGAGGTGGCAATAGATCTTTGATTTCCTGGTTAAGAGAACAGCAGGAAAACAACCCTCGGTTCCTCCGCACCCACCTTCCCATTGAAATATTTATGAAAACAGGCCCAGGAGAATTAAAGGGGCCATAATAAGGAAAACCAGAAACACCGGGCCATTATCTCGCAGAGCCCGGGGGGGATTTCCCCTCAGTGGCAGATGACCGGGGCTCCGAAGCAGAGGGTGGCCTTGGCAGGAAGAAGACAGGAGACGTCCCGACATCTCCCCTGCATGCCCTGCCTCGGGGACAGAGCACTCTCACCAAAGGAAGGCCGGCAGGCAGGAGAGCGGGATCAAGCAGCCAGTGCTGTGTGATAAGTGACCGGACGCTGCGTGGCTTAAAGCAACAACGATCACTCATCCTCTCTCCCAGGTGCGCAGGTCGAGTCCGGGAGCAGCGGAGGCTCTCTCAGGGGACTGCTGTCAAATGTAAGCTGGCGCTGCAGACATCTAAACGGCGGGCTGAAGCTAGGACCCCCGCCCCCAAGAAGGCCGCCTCCCATGCCAGCTGGTGGCCCAGCAAGTGGGGATGAGGGCTCTTCACAGAGCTGAGCAACTGGTCTTCCACCCTGGCAGCGGGCTTTTCCCCAACGGCCCAAAGCTCCAATGCCCTTGGTGACCGAGTCTTAGGCCACACTGCTTTCTTTGCCACAGCCCACTGGTCACACAAGCCAGCCCTGATTCAGCATGGAAGGGGACTACGCAGGGCATGAACACCAGCATGGGGCCACGAAGCCACATGGGAGGTGGCTGCCAGAGAAGGCACCTCATTGGAGATCACTTCGGAGGGGCCAGGGCCCTTTTCTGTCATGGTTGCTTTCTGCCTCTTTGTCTCTCCTCTCTTCTGTTTTCTCCCCCCTCCCCCACCACACGCCTCCTCCCTTGCTTCCTCCCTCTCTCTCCTTCTGTGTCCCACCCTCCGTCACTTGCATCTCCCTATTAACTTCTCTGTCCACATACGTCCCAGGGCTGTAATATTCACTTGCAAGACGGATAAAACTGTGAAGTCTTTATCAATCTCACGATGGCACTAGTCGAGGGGTGCACCCCGTGAGCCGTATGGGACTGAAGGGAAGCAGCAGAGCACGAGGTGAGAGCAGTGAGCGCCAAGGCACAGAGGGGATGCCAGAACCACCGCCTGCGACAAGGAAGAGAACTGGATCTCATTTTTGAGAAGTTTTCCTACCATCTCTGTTAGCCTGCCACACCCATTGGCAGAGCTCATTCCCAGGGGAGAGCTGGCAGCTGATGGGGTTGGCAGGGGGAGGGGGGATGAATTCTTGCCTCCTGAGGCTGAGGCCTGACCTCCTGTCTAAACCATGTCTACACACCATGTAAGGCTCTGTCACGTCCAAACCCACTCCAGACACAACTCCTCTCAGGGATGGCGCTTGGATGTAAAAACGTAATTCATTCTGCCAATGTAAACATAAAAGGAACATATTACAGGCTATTAGAGAGCCCCAAGTGTCTCTGAGAAGAGCAAATTCTGGACCCACCGAGGGCAAACACAGTGCGGGTTCTCCAACACCCCGCCACTGCCGCCACGCAGCAGCTACAACGGCCGGGGCTGCATGGGGGATATTCTGTGACTGCCCCTCGAACCAAAGAGCACCGGGGCTTCCTGTACAAGGACCCGTCCTGACAGACCACAGCCTCATCTTGCCCACGTCTGATGCCAAGTGATAGACAAGTTCATCGAACTTCAGGGACGTGGGACCCCTGCCATTATTCTGGCTGAAAGCCAGCCTCAGGATGCAAACCTTCTGGATTCTACCTTGAGAAGACAGGAGTCGTAATGTGAGAGATAATTAAGATGTGGTAAAGCTATTCAAAAGATATGGGACACCTACAGTGACATATGTCAGCTGCAAAGACCAAATGAGCACCAGGTATTCAAATCAGTGAGGAGGCGGAGGGAAGGGGAGGCGCTTCCCCCGCCGGCCACCCACCGCCCACCAGCACTGTCCCGGAGACACAGACCCTGGTGTGGCTGTTGCTGCTGTCGGTGGCTACGAGAAACAGGAGTACACGTGGGCCGTCCATAGCGTTCGGACCCATCCTCTCATCTGATCTCACGACATCCCAACGAGGCGGACTGGCGTGGGAGGCTGAGGCTCAGAGAGACCAGCGAACAGACCAGACAGCCGTCTCCAGAGCCCCCACTGCACAGCCGGAGGAAGAGTGAGTCGCCCTCGGCACCGCGTCTGCATCCCAGGGGCATCCCCGTCACCCGCTCATCTGGGCAGAAAACCTCCGCTGTGTGCACTGCAGATGGGCTGGTCTCCATGCACAAGCATCCTGTTACTGCTCCTTTCACGTGGGCACCAGGCAGAGACGTTTTCCCGTATCAAAACACACATGAGCCCTTCTTTGCCCTTCCCCTTCTCTGAAGTCACCCCCAAGTACTGAGAGGGGCTCCAGGGACGCCACACCCCAGGGCCAGAGTTACAGGTGCAGTGGTCCTCTGGCATAGTTTGACGACATACACTCTACATTTCTTTCCTGTTTGGCAGAACTGTCTGACAAACTTCAAACTGTCTGACAGTCTCAGTGAGGGACCAAGTCCCCTTTCCTGTTTAAGTCGCAAGAAGTCGGTTACACCGAGACAAACAGACCAGGAGGAGCGTATCTTTACTGCAGTGCTGATTGTTAGAGGATTCACGGTTTTTGTCGGCCTGCCCAGCTTCATGGGGCCACAGGACAATGTTTGCTGGGCTCCCTGAAAGGCCGGCGTGTTCCGGCAAACATTCATCGTCTGCACCTTGTGTGCCAGGCGCTGTCCTCAACAATGCAGACTCCAAGATGAATAGGCAACAATCACTTCTCTGTAGGAGTTTGCAGTGCAGAGTTCAAAGCTGCTTTAAAGCTCCCCCTCTTCCCACCACTAACTTTTCAGACACCAAGGAATCAGGCTGGAAACCATTGATCTAACCAAATCTCTCCTTTTATATAAGAGAAAGCTAAGAAGCAGAGAGATAAAGAGATTTCTCCAAAGTCATCACAGTCATTCTCCCCGAAATCCCAGGCCATCGCTCCTTCCACCTCATCACCCCACCTGCAGGGGATTTAAATAGCAGGTGACACCTGCCCTTCAGTTGGTTTTGCCAACCAGGCCACACTGAGATGCTGGAGGCAGACCAGTGAGTGCCCTGGTCAGCCCCGCTGGGGCCATCAGCATGAAGGAGCTCGGCCTGAGGAGGAAAAGTCTCTCGAGGCCCTGAGGAGACCCCGTGGAGGACAGGTGTGCAGCCAGCAAATCCGAAAGAAAAATGGGACCCTCAGGCACATGACAGGAGCAGACAAGTCTGCCCTTCCATCCACCAGCCCCAGGAGTGGACAGCCCATGATCAACCGCCTGGGAGACGGCTACTGAGCCACAAATGGAGAGTTCCAGCTTCAGGAGAGAAGCAGCCGCAGGAGGCTGAGCCCTCTAAGAAGGAGGAAACTCTGTGTCCAGGCAGATGCCTGCAATAATCATAGACAAGAGGGGGAAGTAGGGGCCCAGGGGTGACAGCCTGCAGGGACGCTTCCAGATCTTCCAGCACTGCTCACGGGCCCTGGGAACCCCGCCTGATGCATGGCAGCACTGCCACCTGGGAGGGTCCCCTCAGGGACACAACTGAGCTGTGTTGCAATGGCCTGTTTTGGGGACTGGGACAATCTACCAGATGCATGAGGAGCAGCCAAAGTTCCTCTGAACAGGTTCGTTTTGCTCCTGCGACCACTCCTTCCCCTTCCTTCCCAGTTCACTCTGAGGGCAGGGGGACAGAAGGTTCCAGAGCGCTGACTGGCAGGCCGGACTCCTGAGCCACCCCTCCTGGCTATGTGACCTCGGACAAGCACTTCCCTTCACTGTGCCAGTTTCCCCCTCTGTAAAACAGGGACGAGGTTGCATGGGAAACACGAGTTACGGCACTGAAAGCCCTCGGGAGAGTGTCTGTTGCGTGGGTGGGGCCCAGTAAGGGCCACGGTGCACTCGGGGCCCAGTCCCAATGGGCCGGCGCAGAAACAGGTTAGGCTTCAGGCCACACACTCTCTGCAACACGGACTTCTCTGCTCTTCTCACTCGCACATTCTGCTGCAATTCGCAAGCCCGTGATGCCCCACCACCATGCCTCTCATAAACCCCACACAGAGTTCTCTTTCCTATCACTTCTGTGCATCTGCAACCTACCCCTTCTTCCGGAATCCGACCAGATCGCATTGGGAGTCTCCCTGTCACCACACACGGCAGTGAGCAATCCCTCTTTTGGTCGTTCCTGAGGAGTGGGCCCCCTGGGGGTTTCTCAGTGCTCCCTGCCTTCTTTTGTGCTCCTCCATGCCTGTTGGCTCACCTGCTGCCCGGTCCTCTGCTGGCGCTGCTGACGAAATAGCTGCGGAATGAGTGAGCAAGTGAGTGAAGGAATGATGCTCGCCCCGCGCAGCTCCGAGCTTTCTCTCTGCCCAGACCTTCTCCGTCCCTGCGGAAGAACCATTCGCCCTCTCCTGACAAGCAGCTGCAGATCCTGGGGAGCAGGCTTCAAGGGCAAATCAGAGCCCCAGCTGACCTCGGCTGAGAAGGACAGAGTACAACGGGAAGAAAAGGGAAGAGGGGCGGAAGAGAACCTGCAGCGAAGGTTCAGGAAAACACTCAACGCCGGGAAGACTGAAGAAGTTCAAAGTAATGGAAGATCAGCCCAAATAGCTTGGTTGGGCTCCAGCAGAGAGCATGGCCCTTGCTAAAGAAAGCAGGTTTCATTCTAAAAACAGCAGGGAGTCCGAAAATTCATGAGATGATTCAAACAAAGTTCTCAGTGTGATGAATGATGCATAGTGAGTACTCAATAAACATCAACTCTGACCTATCGTTACTAATTTAACTGAAGTCTTAGCTATAGGGAGGAAGCCACTAGGTGTTCAAAAATAAAAACGTCCAGGTAATTATACTGGAGTTCTGCCTCTACCATCAACTCACTGTGTGGCCCTGGGCCAGGTCAGGGCCCCTCCGGACCTCAGTGGCCTTATCTGTAAAATGAGGAGCTATATACGTGGGGCTCTGTCTTTCTTCCTGGGCCAACAGTCCCTGGTCCTGAGACTCTGCCAGTAGCCAGAGGAGGACAAGGAGCACCTGATCTTCAATCCCCCTAGAAGGCAGAGCCCACCACGCTAGCTCATGGAAGAAGGGCAGCCAACCACCACACAGAGGCCATCTGAGCTGGAGCCCTGACACACGCGTGTCCGCACCCTGCGGTGTTCAACCTCCTCGCCCTGCTTCAGAGATGGAGGCCAAGTTCAGATCATGGGCCCCAGTGGGGGCCGAGCAAAATGCCTGCAGATATGGGCCAGAGCCTCCCCAAAATCTTCGCCTACAGGTAAGGCCTTCATTCCCAGCCTCCCCTCCTCTGTCCTGTGAAGACAAAGTGTGATGCCTGCTCCCTCACCCCCGTGCCCACCTGGAACTGGCCTTACAAGCAGAGCCCGCTCCAGCTCAGTGCTGCTGCTGGCCTCGCCTGCCTCACACCCAGCTCCTGCCCATGCACGACCCCATGCAAGCTCCGATTCCACCGCAGTCCTGAGCCCTCCCCCATCTCCATGCCTTGTTCCTCACCATGAAGCCGGCTCCTGAGTCCTGGGCACCGAGCTCTGCTGGCGTCCCCAGAGCAGGCTTACCTGGGCTCTCCTGTATTGTTTCCCTAGGCAATGACCTTACAGCGCCCCTTCGGCAGAATAGACCCACACGCCCCCAGGCATGGCCCAGCTCCCCATAATGGAAGGAACCAGAGCAGGACCTGCGTGCCTTGTTCTTGGTATTTGGTGGGAGTGTCCTCCCTTTGTCTTCCCTGCAGGGGACCGTAGCCCAGAGACCAGCAAGCTTTTCCTATGATGGGCCAGGCAGCAAACATTTCAGACTTTGCCCCACACCCTCCGTAACACTGACTCCGCTCAGCCACTCCAGTGCACAGGCGGCAGGAATAGCTGTGTTCCAATAAAACTTTATTTGTGGACACTGGAATTTTTATTCCTTTCATTTGCACATATCACAAAATAGTCTTCTTTGGACTCTTGTCAACCATCTAAAATGTAAAAACAATTCCTAAGAGTGTAAAAACCAAAATCAAGAAACCAATGGACTCCCAGGCCATACACCAAGGCAGGCAGCCAGACTCAGTCTGTGGGCTGCAGTTGCCAACCCCTGGCATGGGGAGTAAGCTCCGGATCTGGGGTCAGACAACCTGCATTCCAGTCCTGCCTCGACCACCTCCCACCCCGAGACCCTAGGCAAGTTACACATGGCCTCCGGGTCTGTCTCTACCGCAAAGCACTTGGGAAATGACAGTGCCTTTGTCGTGGGGTTGTCGTGAGCCTTAACCGACATACATACAGTGTGAGCACAAATGCCCCAAACAGAAAGTCTGAGTTAGGACAGCAGTGACCCTTCGTTAGCATGGAGGAAAAGTCTGGACTCTGGGAAGTATGAGAAAGAAGGGCCAAATCAGCACTGCAATCAGAGGAGTCCTGGGCTCCGTCCCCCGCCAGCTCGCCCACTGTCGGTAAGGCACTCACCTCCAAGGGCCTTCAGAGGGCTGTTTCCGTGTCATAAACAGTAAAGTACTCACACCCAGCATAGGGCTCATCGTAACACTGTAATCACTCTCCACCATGCCAGGTGGGGGCTGGAAATATTGGGGGGAACACTTTGCAAAGTATATGATTGTCTAACCGCTATGCAGTACACCTAAAACCGTTAACATTAAAACAATAAAAAATGTCAAAATAAATGAGTAAGTACTTGACATTTAGTAGACCAAACAATGGAAAAAAAATCCCAGCTCTTATTTATCCCAATGCCATCTTGATCTTTTTTCCATTCCAAATGTCTTTTTGCAGAGGAGCAGCCAATGTTCTTTGTGAAGAGCCGCCTCCTCCCTCTCTCCAGATATTCCCTTTGATGCCTCCCCTGTGCTCGTCAGCACAGCAGCTCCCGCCCCCCCCAACCCCCCACCCCCCCAGGAGACCTTGTTGCTGGAAACTGGGCCAGCCCTTTGAACCGGGCTTTTTCTAAACCGTGCTGAGAAACAACATCGGGTGGGCGGGCGAGGCCTGCTGGGAGTTGTTCGTTTCCTTTCTCATCCTTGGAGTGGTCTTTTCTGGGACTCAGGCTGACAAGGGGCTTGTGAGAGGAGGGGCCACCCCCTGGCCAGGCCCTGGGAGGGGCATCGTGAGCCCAGGCCTGGGCATGGCTGAGGGGCCTCGTGTCCCTGCCGGCTTTGTGGGTCAGGCTGATTATCTGAGTCCAGTTGGTCGCCTCTGATCAGACACAGACAGTGCCGACGGGGGCCAGGCTTGTCTTTGTGCACAGAAAGGTCCCAGACATGTCACCTTGGGTGAGGGACTGATCGGGGCGGGAGGATCGGCCTGGCTACAGCGGCTGTGGTGGTGTAGGGAGGGAATGGAAGGGCCCTGGGAGGGCTCCTTCTGGCTAGTCTGGTCCTCCTGCCCTTGCAGGGAGGTGGATGGGCCCAGGGCCAAGGTTTCTGGCCAACAGACCAGAGCCAGGGCAGAGGCCAGAAAAGGGGAAGTCAGGGTGAACACAAGCCCAGAGAAAGCTGTGTGGAGAGCAAAAAAGCTGAGTTGAGTCACCGTGCCTGATGAGTCAGGACAGAGCCCGAAGTCAGGACAAAGTCAAAGAATTAATGTCTTTGATCCTTCTGTACCTACTACCTTCTCTATACCAGACACTGGGCCAGGTTCTGGGACGTGTGACAGAGAGGACAGTCCCGGCCTCCTGAAGAACTTGCTTTCCAGGCAAAGAAGTGCCCACATACAGGACAGCCACGTGTTCCCCAAGCCTGTTCTACTGTATTCACGGGCACACGGCCAACCTACATTTCCTGGATCCTTTGCAGAGAGAATGAATGACTGACTTGTGGCCCAGGGATGCAGATGAAGGGCCCCTGCCAGACCTGGCCCACGGGATGCTCCGACAGCCTCATCCTGCATTGCCAGCTGAATGCAGAGGATCCAACAGAGGCCACGGGGACAGGCAGCGCCACCCCTGGAAGGAGCCCAGCCCCCCGAGTGAGCCTGTAGAAGGCCACCTGCTGGCCGAGAGCATCTGTAACAGCCTCGGTGTGAGTGAGAAATGAGCACTTCGCCCGTCAGGCCCCTGAGGTTCAGGGGTGGCCTTGGGACAGCAGTTAACCCATCCTGACAAATATGTTCCAAAAATAGAAGACGTGAGGGCGCTCTGGCTAGGACATCTGTCACCCCACTGATCGCCAGGGTAGACTTGGCTGATCTGGCCAGCTAGGTGGGTGTCCCCTTCCTCCCTTACCAATCCATGTGCGTCCCTCCCGAAGCTGCAAGTTTGGTGGAAGACGACCTTCCCAACTAGAGGAGAGGACTGGTCTTCGGTCAAGGCTGTACGAGTAGCTGCGCTCCCCTGCTGGAACCTCCCAACAAACCCTCAAGATCCAAAAATAGGTGCCGTCGTAAGAGCTGTGACACCACAGAACAGGAGAAGCAAATGGAGGGACACCCTCCTCCCTGCAGATGGAGGGCCCAGGACTGGAGCGCACCCCAGCCGCTGTCAGAGAGCGGCCAAGGCAAAGTTGAAAGGTGGCTGTGGTTTGTTGCTGGGCTCCCCATCCATGGCCTGCTGTGCACTCCTGACTCCTCCAGCCCTTCCAGCAGGTCCCCCATCTGCCTCCCCAGGGTCTCTGAAAACAGCCCCAAATGGTCTTCCGCAGCATGAGGAGCCACTCAGGGCAAGGACCGTCTCGGCGTCTACCACATCCAGGATGCAGCAAGGCCTGGATCTCTGCTTGATGAATAAACAGCTGGCCAGGCAGGTGGCGGCCACCTTGCCCTGCTCTCCGGCTGCCCCTGGCCTGCCCAGCCATGCTGAAGGAGGCCTCAAAGTGGCCACAGGTTCTCTCCACCCCGTGTACAGACTTCTTTGTGATGGAACGTGGACACTTTTTCCAGAAATCACTGGGGTTTACTGCTCCTCCCGTGAATCTGGGTATGGCCACATGACTTGCTTCAGCCTATGAGACATTAGCAAAGGTGATGCATGCTGACACTTTAAGAGCACATGTGCATCGGGACCTGCCCGCTTGCTCCTGAGAAACCTGCCAGGCTGTGGCCGAGCCCAGGCTGGCCTGTTGGAGGACGAGGTGCTACGTGGACAGAGTCCTGCCAGCACAGGGGACGCCCCTGACAAGAGAAGCCGTTCTCCACTGTTCAACCCTGATCACACCAGCTCAGAATGGAGCACCACCGAGAAACCCACAGAATAACAAAAATAATATATGTTTGGTGTCTCACCTGATGACATTTTGGCGTGGTTTCTTAAGGAGCAAAAGTTGACGAATACACGTCCAGTCACCTGTGAGACATCCTTCTGAGGACTAGGGAAGCTGAAGCTGCCATCGATAAAATCTAGATGATTTTCCTTGGCTTTCCCCTTCTGCATTAACAACCCCCCCACCTGTGAGGATGGGAGAAGGAAAAATGGAGAAGCAGATCCTTTCCTCCGCCCCCACCCCTGACATGGAGTGCTGTTGGAAAGGGGCTGGCCTCAGGCACCCTGCACTCCTCACAGGGTCCGCCCTCCAGGACGAGACATGGCAGGCAGGCTGCCATCTGCCCTGCGTGTGTGTGCACCTGTACATATGCATACACACATGTACACATATGCACACCCAGGATTTCTGCATCACTGAAACAGCTCAACCTGATTCAGGAACCAGAGCGCCTGAGGCAGGAGTGACAGGAGAGAGAGAAGGGCAGGGACAAATTAGTCTGTACTGAAAAGTTCACGTTCCCAGACCCTGAACTCTGCACTGCTCCAACTGAGAAGGCAAACTCCAGACCCAAGCACTCTCTCCAAGGCTCTCTCCCAGGCAAGAGCCGGGGCCCCTGGGGAGGCAGGCGCAGTGGCTCTGAGTAGGCAGCATTCAGCCTAATCACTTTCTGTGCCAGGACTGTGCTCGGGCTGGAGATAGACAAATACAATGGGAATGGTCCCTACCTACCCAAAAGGGGTAGAGTCTGATAGCTTTGTGGAAAAAAAAAAAAAGGCTGTGAACAGTCCCATTTATTCCCATGTGTGACCACCATCACCTGAGCATCCAGGATGTGTTACTGCCCAGTGATACAGCAGAGAGTAAGATGAAACTCCCGCTCTCGGGGAGTCTGTGTCTGGTGAGGAGCATTGTACCCAGTACCAATAAGGACATCCGAATGCAGAGAAGTGAGGGGATGCGTCGTGTCACGCAGCACAGCCGAGACCCAGCCCGCGCCTCCCTCCTCCATCCGGCACCGCGCGTCCCGCACGCCTCCCGCCACCAAGCCCAGAAGGGCAGTCACCTCTGCTTTCTCTCGGAGCAGCTCGGGGAGAGTGAGGCTCGCTCTGCTGCGCTGACCACTGGTTGGTTAAATACAACAGTAATGGCAGCCGATCTAATTGTAACCTAACCTTTCATTAGCTTTTCATTATTTTTTAATTATTCAGTTATGGCTGACATCCAATATTGTATTGGTTCCAGGTGTACGACACGGTGGCTGTTTCTACACTGTACAGAGTGGTCCCTCCAGCGAGTCTGGTGCCCACCCGACGCCGTCGACAGCGATCCCTGTGTGATTGGCTACCCCTCTGCTGATTGTCACACTCCTGTGCCCGTTCGGTACCTGCTGGTTTGTTCTCCCGGGTCCCTGCACCTCTTCGCCCATCCCCCAATCCCCTCAATCCGGCACCCATCAGTTTGATCTCTGTACCCACCAGTCTGTTTCTGTGTTGTTTGTTACCGTGTTTTTTAGATCCCACATATAAGTGAAATAATACAGCATCTGGCTTTCTCTGTCTGGCTTACTTCATTTAGTGTACTAATCTCTAGGTCCATCCATGTTATTGCAGATGGTAGGATTCCATTCTTTTTATTGGCCAAGTAATATTCCACCCATTGCTGGGTTCCCTCCCCCGTTTCTGTGACAGCCAACTAAAGACCTTCCCTCTTTCTAAACATGGCCTGCTGGCAGTGCCGTTCCCCCGGGCCAGGCCACTGCTAGGGTGGCTGGGACTTGGGGGAGGAGTGAGGATAAGAGCTAAAAAGTTCTCCCAGGTTTCTGATTAGCCCCTTGGCAGATGCTGCCACTCCCTGGGACAGGCCAGGAGGGCCACTGGAGGCCAGTCTGGACAGCACCCCCAGTGCTGGGACACAGACCGTGGTCAGGGACATGCCGGGCCCTAGGAAACAGGTCACACAGGGCCTCTGCACTCTCAACTGGACACTCCCACTGGGAGCCAGCTAACCCGAAGATCAGATTGTGGAAAGCACTACAGAGGAAATAAAGAGGGTGACGAGGTGCATCCTGCTTTCCACGGGGGGTCAGGGCAGGCCTCTCAGGGAGACAGCCATGAAGCTGAGACTTGAAGAAAGGACCCAGCCACAGGGTGGGGGCTGGGGCAAAGGCCACAGAGCCATGGCTGTGGATGGGATCACCCGGGGAGAGCGCCTGGGGTGACAAGAGCAGAGGCCTGCAGGGGACACTGGGAGCCCCGGGAGGGCGACATTTGAGATGGACAGAGGAGCGGGAGTCCAATAAAGACTGAGTTGAGAGACACGGTGGCGGCGTGAAACCCAAAAGCTCATAGTCACAGACGCCGCAGGCAGAGAGCGTCACGTGTGGGCCTGGGCACGAGGGCCACGTGCAGCGGGAATCAGGGAGGGGAGGGCAGCTGTGTCTAGTGGGCTGGGCCACACCCAGGTCCTGGGGGACTTGCTGGGCCATCTAGTGGAGCGATGACAAGAACGGGAAGGTGGACCCTTGGTTCTAATCCCAGCTCTGCCCCTGAGGGGTCGGTTCCATGCTTTTCACTGGGTCTAGACTGCCATATCCAAGGTCCACCCTAACTGTGGTAGTCCATGATTCTAAAGACTTTGGTTCTAGTCTTTCTACATGCATTTCCAGTCACTCAAGCAACGGTTCCATCCACGTGCTCGGAAGCTGTGATCAGTCTTCCATGTGAGTATTTAACGCTCACAGCAGCCTTTGGAGGCAGGTGGCATTGTCCCCACTTTGCAGAAGAGAAACTCTAGACCCAGAGAGGATGCGAGAGTTCCCGGGGTCCACCCCCAGGTGCTCTTGACTCCAGCACTCCTAGATCTTCTCACCAGTAACTTGATCTGTCCGATTCTCAGATGCTCCGTTCTGTCTTCTAAAAACACGCCAGTTCTGGGGCCCAGTGGAACCAGCTCCAGCTGGCCTTAGAAGGCCAGGGATCGAGACCAGATGTGCCAAGACATGGCTGTGTGACCCTGACCCCTGTGAGACTGTTCAACCATCGGGAGGAACTGCAACCCTGGCTCCGAAACCTCACAGGGTGGAGGGGCCTCAGAGGCGTTCCCAGGAAGAACGCTTTAGCGAGGGAAACAGTCCAAACAACATAAATAAGGAGGTGCGTGGCCTGTGTGCGCTGGACCACGGTGGTAGTGAAATTCGGAAAGCACCGGAACTCTGAGGGTTCAGAACTCGTGGAGCAGAAGAAAAGGGTGTGTCGCCATTTGTTGCTGTGGCTTGAGAAGCCCAAAGAGAGCCGGGAAATTGTGACTTCCACAGCACACAGCTTTGACTTCCTGTGGACAGCTGGGCCTGGGGATGATGTCATCTGGCAGGGGTGAGGAAGGGACTTTCTGTACTCTGCACGTGGGCAAAGGACGACCAAATGTTCCCTGGCATTTGCTCTTCATTACCCATAAAGTGGGGGGCCAGCCTCAAGCATCCAGGGGAGAAAGGACGTCAAATCACACCAGACCATGTCCATGCTCACCCCAAAACTGAGATCCTGTGTGGGGACACGCTTCGGAAAACAGACTACTGGGAGATAATTTACATATACACAAAGATCCATAGGTACACTTAGTATATCAGTATCTACAGGAGTAAACACAGCCTAAAACTTCACAAGCTGGATTAATTAAATCAACTGTATGGTCTATTCATGTATCAGAATACCAGTGCTAATTAAAAGGATAGGATAACAGTATTATAATGCGTGCGATTCAGAGGTTGCTTTCGGAGACTCGCACTGGACAGAGGCAAAGTTAATCGTGGGAGGGTCACATCGGGTACAAAGCTGCCTGTGCTCACGGCCCACCTCCAGAAGGCACGTGTGCAGCTCGGAACGCCAGTGCGCCTGCGGGGAGAAGGCGCCAGGCCCGCAGACAGGGCTAGGAAGGGGACTGACCCTCTGTCACTCATCCTCTCAGCACTTCCAGATCTCCCAGGGGAAAGGAGCTTCAGGGCCCAGCACAATCATGGAAATGAGGCCCACACTGGGACAGGGGGTTGTAAGATCCTGCCAACTTCCAGTCGGGAAAGAAGAAAAAGCCCCAGACAAAGAGGCTGGAATCAGAACACCATCAGACCTTTCCCGAATGAAGGAGTGAAACAAAGACATTTGCGGAGGCTAAAGGCTATCTTCTGTGCAGCCTTTCTCGGGCAGTGGCTGCAGAAAGGACCCCAGCAGCGGCTCCAGCCTCCCACACACCCTCACCAGGCACCAGAGTGGCTCGGGCTCCAGAGCCAGCCACAGCAGAGCCAGGCCTGGGCTCCCACTGCCCCCAGATTCAGGCGGGCTGTGTGGCAAGCTCCCACTCCTCATGGCCAGGGCCCACATACACATCCCCCGTGTGCAGAGGAGTCCGCCCCCTGGAGCACACTGGCCAATGGGAGCTGGAGCTGAGGAGCAGCAGGCAGAAACGCCTGCCCTGGTCCCTGTGGGGGGCCGTCCTGAGGTGTGGCACACTAAAGACTCACTGCAAACCCAAGTGACCGTGTGTGTCCCCTTGACCTTCTCTCTCCTGGTGCCATGGGGGACACACCTCACACGAGGCATGTTCCAGGGCTAAGACATCTCTGGAGGAGCCCTCTTGTATCTCCGGGAAACTGGGAGGTTCGGGGAAGACAGGTTTCTGAGGACAGGAGGGGAGGTTTGCTGAGCGCTGTGTTCAGAGGAAGAAAAAGAAAATGCTTCTCAATAGCTCAGAAGGGAAATCGGGAGCCACAAACCAAGAAAATGCCCAGGGCAGCTTGGGGAGGCTCCAGGAATGTGTGGGTTGGCTCTCTACATTTCCTCTTCTCCTGGCTCTTCCCCACCATGAGGAGCCGTCAACCTGTAACACGAGGAGAACCTATAGCCTGCATTGCAGGTCAGCAGGAGAGGGAGAGACAGACGCTGAAGGGACTGTGCCCTCAAACGGTCGGGACAGGAGAGGAGAGGACACAGACTGAGTGGGGCCAGGCTGGGGTCCCGATCCGCAGAAATGTCACCCACACCGACAATAGTGACAAGAGCTGTGACACCAATGAGCCGCCTCACTGACACCATGGCCCAAGAAACTTCACATTTCCATAATCGCTAAATCAAATTAGATCCATCTCAGCCTCCTCAGCTGAGATTGGCAATGTACCCATTCAGGAGAGATTGGGAAGGAAAGTGGAGCGGAGGCCCCCAGCTGCCCTGAGACTCTGGAATGAAACCAGCAGATGTCACGTTACTGAGCCTTTATTACATGGTAGCGGCTGCTCCCATGTGTCCTGTGTGTTCACTCATCCCGCCCCCACCACCACGTGTGGGTCGGGCCCGTCAGCATCTCCAGGGTACGGAGAGGAAACCGGGTTGCGTGCCCAAGATCATACAACGAGGCAGGGATGGGGTGAGGGACCCATGCTTATCCATCCGACGCTCTTACTGCTACACGACAGTGCGTCTCTCCTGAGACTTGAAGACTTCTCCAGAGGACAGTCTCTGGCCCTCATGGTCACGCCCCATGAGGTCCACATGAGGGCAAGGTTTTGTGGGTGACCACTACGCCTTCTGCGCCCTGCAGACCTCTGCCACAAAGACAGCCTCAGCTGGGACCCCTTGGAACTGAAGGCTCTGCCCACCCAGCACCCTCCTGCTGGTTCCCCGCTGCAGGTTCTGCTGCCTTGGGAACCCCCTTGTTCTCGGTGGCCCGAGAATTTCAGCGATCTCTCTCTGGGATTGTGCCCCTGTCCTGTCCTTTCTCTGCTGGGGCATCGGCGTTCACTCCCAGCCCCACCGGGAAAGGACTGAGCCCCCACGCGCTGGTCAGTTGCACCCTGGACAAGGGAGTCCATCCTTTAAACACTACAGACTCCCCTCCTCGCAGGAAAAGGAAACCGCCTCTTGTGCACTCTTCCTAAAGAGACCCCGGGTCACGGGGAGCAGTTGCACAGCTGCCCACTCTGTTAACCCAGGAGGTCCGTTCCTACAGCAGCCATCACAGCTTTAAATGCTTACTACTACCACTTCTAGAAGACGGACACCAAGTGCCTTGAGGAAGAAGAGGACTTTCTCTTGGGCTAGAGATGGGGCCAAGAGGAGGAGTCCACCACAAAGCAACGGGGGGAAATCAAAACACCAGTAATTTCTCAGTACCTCATCCTGTTAACATTTACTGAGCGCCTACGATACCCGGGCACATATCTAACTACTTTATATTTATCAGGTCACTTAATCTTAAAAACAACCCTGTGAGGCAGGGAACACTATAATCCCCATCTTACTGATGAGGACAACAAGAATTAGGTAAGCAGTTTGTCTGAAGCTACACGACCAACAAGTGCGGGAGCTGGGATCCGAACCCCTGTCTGCCTGACTGCCCGCCCTCTCCCCTCACTCCTCGGATGACAAAGGAGCTCCAGGACTCAGACGTGGGCAAGGAGGGGTCAAAGGGGTTTGAGACCACAAGATGCACCCGTGTTTTGCATGGAATTGCGCCGCTGCCTGGTGGAATCACACTGTGGGAGTGGGGGAGCTCCGCATGTCCAGAGAGCTAACTGGAGGTCCCTACTGCCAGCTGGTGGGCAGGACTTCGGGCAAGTTGCTTTAACATGTCAGAGCCTTAAAGTCCTTCGCTGTAAAACTCTGGCTGATGCTCGCTACCCTGTGGAGGGGAGGATTCGATGGTGTCTCCTGTATGAAGTGCTGAGGGTGTCTCCCATGTACCTGTGAGTTGCCCTGTCCACCTAGAACTGCCCCCATTCCTCAGTTCCCCACGAGTCCTGCCTTTCCGGTTAGATTCCAGGAGTGAGCTTTTAAAGAGACTTGAGCTGGGTTTTATTATCCGATGCAGATAACTTTTTTGATGTGTATCAACCATTTTCATTTGTAAGGTGGGTGGATTTTATATATCTATGGCTAGCTCCTGGGAGAAAAATCTTTAAAGCTTCAAGATGGGATTTTAAAACATCTTTATAGAAGAAAAAAAAGCAAAAGTTTAACCTTCAAGAAAAATACAAGAGAACATGAAGTCTATACTTGAACACACACAATACAAAAAGAAAAACGAAGGAGACTGAGCTTCCGATCGCGGATGTGTGACCTTGAGACCCGCCGTCTGGGCAGTGGAAAAAGGATCACTCTCACCCGTGACGGTGGGGGAGGCGGCCCGACATATCACATGACCCCCCTAATCTGTCCCTCTCCACAAGGCTGCCGTGGAGCCTGGAACGCTGTCGTTAGAGGTGTCCCCTCCATTCGTTCACTCACCCATTCTCTCTGCACCAGCTACCCTTGTCCCTCATCCCTTCAGCTAAAGCTCTGCTCAACAGTTCACTGTATGCCAGGCCCGGTGTTAGCGGCTGGGCACACAGAAATCGCCAGCAGGCCCGTCGCAGATGTCCGTGTGACTGACAGGGAGCGAGGCAGGCGTGCAGCGCAATCGCCACAGGAGGCGCTGTCCACAACAGGCCGGAGGAGCAGTAGGAACGGGAGAAGCAAGACTTGGGTCCAACACGAACACGAGAACGGCACGGTTTTGTGCTTCGAAGTGCAGTGGGCAAGCACACTCCCAGCGTGAGCAGAGGTGGCACGGGGTTGGTAGAGGGGCTTGAGGATGCGGGAGGAGGTCCCTGAGCTGCGGCGGGGACACCGGCAGGCCAGCAAGGAAGGCATCGTGGGCATTTTCGTCCCCTGGCCACCAAAGATGAATGAGGCAAGAGGAATAACCCAGGTCTTCCTAATTGTCTATTCATGGTTTTGCTTCCAAAACTCTTCGGTTTATCTCATCGTTTTCCAGGTCAAGACTGCGAAGGTACAGAACACAGGACAGGTATATTTTATAAAAGGGTGAGGCGCAGAAGAGGAAAGGGCTTAAATATCATCAGCCCCAACTTTGTCTTTCACCCATCGGCAATTTCAAGCCCAGAGAGGTTACGAGATTTGCCCAAGACCACACAGCAAATTAAGACCTAGAGCCTGGGTTTCCCTAATCCTTGAACTGCCTTTCACTGAAAGAGCCTATCACAGTATATGAAGGCAGGCTTTGTCTAGGCAGGATGCAGGACCACAGTGGGGGAGGGGGATGCTGGGGGCAGCCTCGCAGACAACTTTCATCTACTTCCCAGCCTTGCTGGGGGCAGACGGCCTCCCGCTGCTACCCACTCACTTAAAACTTCCTGCA
This sequence comes from Tonatia bakeri, assembly GCA_004024845.1. NCBI lineage: Eukaryota > Metazoa > Chordata > Mammalia > Chiroptera > Phyllostomidae > Tonatia > Tonatia bakeri. The sequence continues at coordinate 19,960 of PVIA01007040.1, forward strand.
CATCCCTCCAGGGGACTCTTGTAAGTTACACAATCTAATGTGGCCAAACTAAAATCCAGACTGGAAATAGATGCAGCTTATGCTGGAGGGATCATTTTCCACACCCAGCATGATATGAGCATATGGAACCCCTTTGAAATAGTCGGCGGCAACCTGTGGGCTTTTGCAAGGAATCTGTGAATGCTTCAGAGTACAGGCAAAGTGGGGTCTGTCCAGCAAGTACTGTCTGTGCAAAAGCAGGTACAAGGGAATCATCTGCCCCATCCTATTCATTACTGATCATTTTTATGAGACATTATACATTGTGAGTCTAACTGTGGGTAGCAATCATCCTTTTGACTAATGCATTGTCACAGAGCAGATGGAGACCACGGAGGGACCCGACTATAGACCAATAGCACACCCTAGTGGCAAACTAGAAGACAGCAACTTCATCTCCCCAACCTCACAGACTCAGAACACACCAGAGACCTGCCTGTCCTTAAGGTGGGAAATCTAATTCTAGAGAAAGATCCCTGGCTGTCAAGGCCTAACAATCCCACTCACATTGTCACAGTCTCACCACATGCCAGGCACTGAGCCACGCTTCGTGGGATCGGTGGTGAACAGAACACGGTTCCCTGTCCCACAGGGAAGAGAGATGTGATAGATGGAAAGACCAGGACCTGACAGGGTCTTAGAAGACGTGTCAGGGTTCCCGAGAGGCTCAACTGCTTGCAATCAGGTCACAAACCTTGGGTGATTCTGAAGAGTAAATCATGTCCATCAGCATAACCCTGGATAGAGACCATTTTCATTGTCCACAGCAGTTTCTCTTCGCAATTCTGCAGTCCCAGACCCTCCGAGATCCTGGTGCAGTCTGCAGCTTCACCAGAAAATGCACCTGCTAGATGCAGCAACATGCACACCACTCAGTCAGGAGTTGTCCAGACTCCACACTGCTCCTGCAAGCACCCAGCTGCAAGTCTCTGATCTCGAGGCCCCTTTCCTCCAGATTACTTGGACAGCTAGCCTTAGACAGTGGACGGTTAAAAGGGGCCACATGCCAAACCTGACCAGCACACGGAGGCCTGCATGGTGGGCCCTACAAGCTCAGAGACCGAAAGTAACCACACAAGACGGTCTGAACGTAAAAACTGCTCACTAAAAGCAGCCCGTGGCAGGTAGTCACGTCCTGGGCCTGTAACTTCCATGACAAAGGTCGGTCTTTCCCTCGGGCGAGCCTGTCTGTCATCTTTTGCATCCAAGGTGGCACAGCCTTGGGGCTTGTGTCTGAGCGATCTCCTTCCCATAACCCCTGGAGCACAGCCCTGCACCAGGGGCAGACCACGGCCCTCATTGTGACCTGGTTCCCCGCACGCCCTCCCACTGCGCTGCAAAGGTCCATCGTGAACTGTCCTGTGCCCACCGACGCGGAAGAGTATGTGTCTCTCCATTTTGTCCTTTTATCCGATCCCAGAGATTTCCCCACTGTGCTTCTCCCTCTCCTTAATCTACCACCGACGGATTTCACGTAAGCCGCCTTACCTCTCCTCCTTTGATTCTAACGTATAAAATAAGCTGCGAAACTGCCATGCTCCAGAGCATTTTCTCAATGGGCTGAGGTTTTGCTCTCTGGTGACAGTTGTCAGTTTGGCTCATGTAAGCCCATAAAACTTCTCTACGGGCGTGGCCCTTGCTTACGTCAACAGAAGTGAAATGATAACTCTTGCTACTTTGGGGAACTGTGTTGTCAGTCTGCAGCTGAGCGCAGTGCATCGCTGACACAAGAGAAATTCCCAGGCACCCACGACGTACCAACGCAAAGCGATCTCCTCTGCAAGCAAGGTGGCAAGGACACAGACGTGTGGCCGGAACCCCCTTCCGTGGAGGGTCTGAACTCGGCAGACGCTTGGGGCCTGGGCTCTGCGTTCACACGCTGGCTCCATCCTCAGGACAATCACTCCGCCTCCCCGAGCCCGGCTTTTCTCGTGCACAAATGGACGGAATGATGACGTCTCTCACGTGGCGCTAGTTAGAACGGATGTAAACCGCAGTACCTGACAGATACTAAGCGCTCAGTCATTGGCTTCACATCGTAAACATCATAATTGGGGAGAAGTAATTCTTTAATGTGGCCAGTGAAAATCCACCCATCGCCCACTGTTTACCAGGCAGCCAGTGCTATGTCATGGGGACACAGTTCAATGCCCGGGTGCAGCCAGAGCCTGGCTCCCAAAGTCTGTTCCCAGGACTGCGAGTGCAGGCATCACCCCGTAGCTTGTCAGAAATGCAGGATCAGGCCCCTGCCCAGACCTGCAGGATCAGAATGGGCATCAGGACCAGGCCCCAGGCAACTCCCAGACAAAGTGTGAGAAGTTCCGCTGCAGGTCTTGGAGAAAGACTAGCTTTTCAACCAGGTGCCTTGCTTCCTGCTCTGGGTAGAAACAAAACCTGCTGGAAGCAAATCCTCTGTTCTGCAAATAGTCACTGCCTGGCCCCCCTTTGTAATGGAAATGAGTCCCTCTGTGTACCCCTCCCCTGTAGACAGGCTGGGGAGCAAAGGTGTACATTGACCTAGGGACACAGAAGCCTCCTGGGAGAAAAGGGACCACGAATCTCACACCAAATTTTGGAGGATCAACACCATTGGAACAGCTCTGATAGGCCGGGGAGGCTGCCCCGGGACCCCCTGGCAGGAAAGGCCAGCAGGAGAACCACAGGGAAGCACAGCACGAAAGATGGCGGGGCGACATGGTTCTACCCCATGGCCCAGGGGAGTCCTGGACGGAGCGAGCCAGGGCTGGGATGTGTCTGAAGAGGCTAGAGGTCCGCGTCTGGCTGGGAGGCATTCCTGAAGAACAGTGAGAGAGTGTGCGAAGGCAAGCAAGGGGCCCGCAGGAGAAGCAGGCTCGGGGAGCTCAGCTGCACAGGGAGGGTCGTCTGCATCATGAACCATGCTGCCCCCATGGGGGTCTGGATCCGCAAAGAGGTTGCAGAAGGAGGCAGGGACGTGCCCGACTCTGCAGGACCATCAGCATCAGGGGCAGAGGCAATGCAGCCAGGTGCCAAGGCCCTGCCTTGGAGGAATCAGGTTCTCCAGTTCCCTTTCTACCTGGCATTTGTGGGTGGGGCAGGCCCTCCTTTCTTCCCCTCGGGGAACAGGCTCAAGAACTTGAACCAAACTGTTCAAGAGGACACAGGGAGTCACTGAAGGATTTTAAGCAAATGAATGGGGGTTGTGTATCTTCTATTTCTCTCTTACTTACAGCCCTTTGCATCTTCTCTTCCTTCTGCCTAGAATGTTCATCCTCTCGCTGCACCACTTCTCTTGATTAACTCATTTTTCCTCCAGGGAAGACAACACTTCCTCCAGGGGGCCTTCTGTGATTGCCACAGCACTTAGGACCAACGTGATGTCCCAAGACCATGTTTACTTGTCTCCATACTGGACTGCAAGCCCATGGAAACAGGGGCCATGCCTGTCCTCTCCATGCCTGAGTCCCAGTTCCTAGCTTTCTGACACATGATAGTCTTGAATTAATCATTTTGATTTTAATTATTGAATTAACTCTATACTGTCCCCATAATACGCATAAACATGGAGCTACAGTCAAAAGTCCCCTGCCGAGAATGAGGGTGGGACCAAAGGTGACACGCACCTTCAGGTGACCAGTGCATGTCCACTGGACTGGGGTCTGCATTCCTTCTCTTCCTCTTCTTCTCTAAGAACCATCGTAAGCTTCTTCCTTCAGGAGACGCCCTGGAGCTGGCGTCCATTATGCTGGTGAGAATCTTCTGACACAGAGCTTGTGGGGGGCAGACAGACTTTTGCCTGGAGCATTGGTGGAAAACACTCAGTGGCAGTTACTCAGTGTGAGAGCCTCCCGAGACAATGATAACAGGGGCCAGGCAGTGGAGGAGCAGCAAGTCAACCACATAACTTACAAGGGAAAGCAGGAGACCAGATGTTCGTACATGGCTTTGAGAAGTTCTGACCTACCCCTAGGGATCCAGAAGACCTGCCCATGACAGGGCTGAGCAGGAAAGACCCAGAGCACTGACCTCTGGCTGACCTTGAGGTTGTCTGCAAGAGAAAGTGAGGGCTAGGGCAGAGTTGTAGACTGTGTGAGCAGGTGTGACAGGTGTGCCCGGATGCACAGTCGTTCGGCGCAGTCCTGGGGATTCATTGGTCCCAGACATTTCAGGAAATAACTTTCCAATTATTAGCTGATATCTGAGCCAACCAAGCAGAGACTTCCGTGGCCACAAACAAGGAAGAACAAGCCCTCGCAGCAGCCAGGCCCTGGGCGTCAGGGGCTGCTTTTCGCCGTCGCAACACCACCTCGTACCCAGTCTGTGTTTGGTGACGTCCAAATGTCTCTGACATACTTTCGCAGCTAGTGTGTTCAAATCAAGACCTGGGACCCACACGTGACAGTGGACTAACGCATCTCTGAAGTCTCCGCATCTGTAAGAGTTGTCCCTTTCCTTCCTCCCTCGTTCTGCTGGGCGGATCGCATCCTCCTGACGTCAGGCCTCCCTCAGGACGGTCGTGCTCAGATTTCATCTTCACAGCCGGCTGACAAGGAAGTCATTACTATATCACGTTCCCAGACGCCAGTGTCTCAGTCTATGGCAGAGCCGGTCACGTCCTGGGTCAATGGAAGCCGCACACGTCACGTGATGCAGCAACGCAGGGAACCCTCACGGGGATGCTTGTATGGTAAGCGCCGGCCCGGCCGTGGGGCGGATGAACACGGCGAAATGCAGGCGAGCGAGGTGCTGGGACTTGTCGAGGGTCCTGTGAATGTCAGCTGTCTCCGCCCCCGCAGCGGTGGCCTCAACACCACTCCCCGCCCCCTTCTCCCTCCCTGCTGACCTCTGCCAAAGAAAAAGCTCAGAACAGACACTGGTGCCCCTTTTGCGGGAATTGTACTGCACACCCCTCTTTAGACCGTACGAGTGGTGACCTTCGCTTTTGTACTAATTGGTGTTCTTCCTCTCTGTTCAACAGAGAAGGGAATCAACCCGATTCTCTGTCCTCCAGGAACTCACGGTGTGCCTGGGAAGATGGGGAAATACTCACCGATACCTCAAATGCGAGACAGGCATTGAAAAGCCCGGTGTGTACTATAGTTTCTCAGTAATTAAAGGGAAATGGGTGGATGAGTATTAACAGCTGAGGAGGCAGAATTCATTTGTGGATGAAAATGTAGAGCATCAGGGAGGAGATGATGCTTGCCAGGTCCCTGAGTGGCAGGCGCACGAAGGGTGCACAGGACGTATTCGAGGTACTGAGTAGACACGCAGTGGAGGATATTGGGCCGCTGTGTTTGGGACCTGCTGGTCTGTGGTTGCACGTTCCACCACCAGAGGGAGTATGACACGTGCCTGTGCTTAGGAGGAGAGAGCTGGTTTCGGTTTTGGTTTTGTCTTCGCCAGGTCCAGCCCTCCGCAAGGTCTTTTAAGTTCCTAGCTTCTGGGACTTGGCTGCTTCTCGGCATTCCTAATGCCCTTGCACATAAAAGGTTCTTGGCCCAGAATGAGACTGTAACATTTACAGAGGGATGACAAGATTTTTTCTGAACCTGACCTCATCGCCCTGCCTTGCCGCTGCGTTCCCAGTAAGGGGGTCTGAACACCCAGTTCCAGCGCCCCGTTTCCTGCCCTGATTTCCCTCCCCCAACCCCTTCTCATCTGGACAAGCTGCGGTTCCTTTCCCAGGACCGCCTGCTTTGTGAGTCCCCCTGACCACCCAAGCTTAGAGGACCCATTGATACTTATTACATGGTATCATAACTATTTGTGTCGTTTTAATTAAGACTTCTTAATTAAAATGACGGTCAGAAAATCGCTGCTCTTTTCTAATTTGCCTTAGGTGGATCTTATAAAAGACCAGAGGACTGCTATCTTCCCGTACCCTGGGGAGTCCAATGCTCAGCCTGCTGGTACCCTCGATGCCTAGCAAAGTGCCTGGCACCTGTCAGTGGCCCGAAAAAAGCCTACTGCGTGCAGAACAAGTGAATACGTGAAACAGCCATTTTGATTCCGTGACCAGCACTGTCACCGCCAGGCGACACTGTCCAGCCTGTGAGGCTTACCCGTGCTGATGACTAAGGCCATGGCCAAGGGGCTGGCGTCAGGGACCTGACAGCATCTCATCTGACCGCCCCCCCACCCCAGCTGCACAGCCTCCATGGCTTCCTGCTGCACTTAAGATGAAATCCCAATGCCTTGCCTTGGCCCCTGGGAACCTGCATGGTCACCCTGCCTCCTCTCTGGCTCAGGCTCCACCCATCCAACTCCAGCCACACAGCCCCTGTCCACACACCCACATTCTGCCCTCCCCTGCCTCTCGGGCATACACGGGGCACGTGCAGGGTCCTCCCCTGGAACACCGCTCCTCCAGGGCATCCTAGATCGGCTCCCTTTTCGCACTCAGATCCGTCTCAAATGTCACTACTCCAAGGGACCCCATGGGGTCATCTAATTCGAAACAAACTCCCATCACTTTTGATCACACGAGCCAGTTTTAATGCTCTCTGCAGCATTCACCTGGATGTCTGTGAATTGATTGCTTTACTGTCTGATGTCTCAACTAGATGGCAAGACCAGGAGCCCAGGTGCACCCCAGTGCCCAGAACTGAGCCCCTCCTCCCGCTCAAGCACGCCCCTCGAGCTGATCTGCTGATCCAGTGACTCTGGGATGAGGAGTGCAGTGGCCCCTGGGCCTCCGTCCTCCCAGCAGCACCCTGCTGACTGCAGACCCTGCCTGTCAGCCAGGATGAGGCTGTCACAGGGGAGGAGGAGGCCAAGGCTCATGAAGAAGTGAGGCGAGACACAGGTGTGCCACGTGGACCAAACAGGGGCCTGGGATTCCAGAGCAGCAAGCGCACCCTTCCGTTTCTCGGAGTTCACCAAGTCTCCACGGTGAGCAGGAGACGAAGAATAGGCAGCAGCAAAGAGCATGAGTGTGGGGTGTAGGGACCTGGATGTGAAGCCCAGCCCCTCCACGTGCTGGGTGAGCTTGGACAAATTACTTCACCGCATAGTGCCTCTGTTTCCTCATCTGTGAAATGGAGATGACAGTCGCCACATCCACCCCATGCGGCTGAGGTGACCAGAAAGTAACACTGGCTGAGTCCAGGCACGTGGTGAGCACCCGTGTGTGTTCTTATGGACACCTGCTCTGCGGCACCAGGAGAGCTATCTGGGTGTGTCCAGCCATGCAGAGCTGTCAGTGGGGAAAGGGCAGGGCTGGTGACCAGTCCCCCCCGTTCCCAGGTGCCCGACACCCTCCACAGTGCACAGCACATCCTGCGGGGATTGGTGGGTCTCTGTTGTCTCAGCCGAAGACCCAGAGATCTTGGACTCAGGGCAGCCAGCCCCCTTCCAGCTGCAAGGTGCTTGAGCCTGCATTTCCTGCCCTTCTCAGTTATCTGCCTTAACAAGCCGTTTCCAAGTTCCCTGGTTTTCCAACAGGAGCCGCTTGACAAGAGTGGGCTGGACCCCAGGGGCAGGAGACACAGCTATGCAAAGAAATCAAAATAGATACGTTTCCTGTCAGGTTATTTCTGCTCCCCCCATTCCACCGCCCCGTAAACAACATCATTGTGCCTCCAGGTGCTGTGGAAAAGCTCCCTCCATGAGGAACGAGGTGTATGTTCACAGAACTGCCAATATCACAGCCAATTTCCAAAGAAAATTGCCTCTATCCATCAAAGTGGCCCTGAGCCAGACGTGCATCGGCGGGGAAGACCCGGGCCAGCCTCTCCGGAGGGTCTTCACGGAGGCCATGGAAAGAGAGCCCACCACAGGGACAAAAGGGAATGAGGCACAGGAAGAAAAAGAAGAACCATCTGATTCAGTGGGTGTTCCCCTTCGCCACCCTCACTGACCCTGGGGCCAGGCAGCCTCGCGGAGTCCTGCAAATGAGCTGACGACCACCTCCCGGGGTAAGACGCAGGGGCGGTGAGCTGGCCAGAGCTGCAGGCTGCGTGACCCCCACTATGCGGCGGCCATCCGCAGGGCCAGACCAGAGCGGCCCATTGCGCTGCTCTGCCCTCCCCTCCTGTCCATCAGTCCCAGTGCCAGAGGCGGGCAGGGCTGCCTGCCCTCGGGAGGATAGCGATGAAGACTGTGGCCACTAAACACATTGCAAGCATCCCGCCTGGCATTCCTCCAGGGTGACGGCAGAGCCCACAGTCACTCCTGAGAGGGGGAGCCAGCAGGAGCAGCGCCAGAGCCGTGCCCCTCGTGGGATTTCTGACCTCTGTGGCCACAGAGGACACCGGCACCTGTCACTGAGCCCCACAGTCCCTGCCTTCACAGTCACACTCAACCAGATGGGGGCTCAGCAGGCTGAGGACAGTGCCCACAGGCACGGGGTGGGAGGTGGCGGGGCCAGGGTTGCACCCAGGTCCCTGAACCTACCCCACCTCCCCTCTCTGCCTCCTGTCTGAGCCCAGCCCCTCCTGCCACAGGTGTGCCACAGTGTGCCACCGGTGTGCCAAGGCGGGTACAGAGATCACACAGACAGCATCTGGCTATGGATGCAAAGTCATGAGCACCTCGTCCCTGCTCTTGTCGGACCACTCAGCATCCCGTCAGTGGCCCAGCCCCTGCCCTTGTGCCTCCCTGGGGGAAGCCGCTCCCTCACTCACTGCTGCCCCCTGCCGTCTGACTCAGGGCTCGCACAAGATGGGCGCAGATGCCGTGTTTCTGGGATTCAGCTGAAGCCCCTGGTCCCACAGTGAACAGGGAAAGGCAGTGTGGCCACAATCCCCTCTCCCGAGGCTGATCACACACAGTAAACCCCGAGTCTCCCCTGCCCGGCAGGAAGACGGAAAGGTGAAGCCCAGGAAGCTCCTGCTCCAAGAAGCAATCAGCCCCCTAACCCTCGCCCTCCTTCCAGCACTGGGCTCACTCAGGCCGCCTAGCTGCAGTGCGGGACACATCTCCTGTCTCTCCTGGGTGGGGAGAGAGGTCGTTTGGGGTTTGGTTGGAATCGGGGGCCTCCCCACTCACTCGGTCATTCAGATGGAGAGTTTGGAATACAGCAGCAAGGTCCTGGCAGGCCACCTCTTGGGCCGGTTGAGACTGGATGACTTCCAGAGTGAGTATCCGCAATCGGTGGGTGACGGAGGCCAGGCGCTCCCGCCATCACCTGGCAAAACAGCTGGAAAACGAGTAGTGGCATCAGGGTCTCGGGGGCACAAGACTCTGAGGGGACCAGCGGCTGGGGTACAGCTGCAAGGGCGGTGCTGGGGTCAGCGTGAATTCCAGCCCCCCTCCTTGTAGCCTCGTGACCTCAGACACCTCACTCCTACCCTCGGGCCGGTTCCCTCTGTGACCGAGTGAGTTGGGGGGATTCTGGGATTGGCGGTCACATGTCCCGTGTCACATGGACCCACTGGAACAGACCGTGGTCAAACACCTGTTGTCACTCGGCTCTACAGAGCAGTCAGTCCCGTACCTGAGGCAGGAGGGAATCCAAGTGGTTCTGCTGGAGCTGGTTTTATAGAGCCAAGCACCTCACCCAGGCATCTGTGCAGAAAGGGGAAGACCCCTCTGCTCCACAGGGGGCCACCCTACCAGGCCTTCCTCCGACCTTCTGTCAGTTGCCTTCTCTTGTGCAGGTGAACCACACCTGTTTCAGGTTAGACATGTCTGGGTCCGGTTACTTCAGGGAGCTCTTTCACTCAGAAATACTTAAAGCAGAAAAATCATTGGGAATACCAGAGCACACAGTGTAATGAGCCATATCCAGCTGGTAAGACAGTAACAGAGAGTTTTCGGAAGTACACAGGCAATGTTTTGCAACAGTTGAGAAAATGCGGGAGTCACGCCAGCCCCTGGCCCTGGAGAGCGTGAAGGTGGGCACGCTTGCTCTCGCCCCTCTGCTTTTCTTCATGCAGCAGCATGACCAGGTGGGCCGTCCCGTAAGAGACAGAGCCTTCTCTGGGGCAGCACCATGATGAGGCACACGGGCACCAGACAGAGTGCAAGTGACACCCAGACCAAGGCTGAGTCCAGGTCACGTCACATGAGGCAGGGTGGTTCACGGTGAACCACAGGTATCCCGTCTATAAATGGATGTGACCTTACCTACCTCCTAGGTCTGGGGAGAAAATGTGAGGTAATACACCTAAAACACTCAACACATGGATGTTCTTAATCCATGGTAATTATTCCTGCAGCCTGTTAGGATGCCTTCCGGGGGCTCGGTCTGCTGAGCTCTGCAGAGTGAGAAGTCTGATTCTGTCAGCCCGTGGAGAGCTTCAGCCACATCCCCCGAAACGGAAACATAAATCAAAATGCCAATCTTGTCATTTACATTGAGAAACCACTGCCACGCTGTATTAGCTCCCTGTTGCTGCTGTGACAAATCACTGCAGACTCAGGGGCGTGGGACAGCACGGATTTATCATCGCGCAGTCGGGCAGTCCCGCTGGGCTGGAGATGAGCCGTCGGCAGCTGCGCTGCTTTCGGAGGCTCTTACGCGGAATCTGTTTCTGCGCCTGTTATAGCTCCTGGAGGCGTCTGCATCCCTCGGCCTGCCGCCCCCTCCCTCCGCCTGCAGAGCCGGCTCCACCGGGCTGAGTCCTCCTGCATCTCCGCATGCAGGCCTCGCTCTTCGTCCGCCCCACTCTTCTACCCCTCACTGGGCCCACCCAGGTCGTCCAGGATCACCCACCCCGACTCTAAGGCCAGCAGATTAGCACCTTCAGTGTCATTTGCAACCTTAACTTGTCTTTGCCAAGTAACATAGCTTAGGCATGGGTTTCAGGCATTGGACATGAACACTTGGGGTGGTTGGGGGGTGTCATTCCACCTCTGGCACCTGGGCACCAGAACACCGGGGTCCACAGAGCCGACACGCTGTCTCCCCGGAGGCAGGCCTACCCCACAGGCATGGCGAGTGCAGAGCTGGTACCAAGTGACATCAGGACCACAGGACCCGATGTGCCCGCCTCCGCAGAGGACGTGACTTAACCAGCAGACCCGATGGCAGTGAGGTGCCTTCCTGATGAGAAGTGGGCTAGTCGTGGAGACATTTGCCTCCGTGATGCCCTCCTCCAGTCCTCCCAGGCCGCCGCCACCACGGACCCCAGCAGCCAAGACCACCTGCTGATGGATCTTCTTGAGGGGATAAAGCTTAGGTGGTCTGGTGCTAAAATGCCACATTTAGCACCTTTTTTTGTGCAATCTGATTTGTGTGGGACTGAAAGTTGAATCCTAGAGGTGTGAATTTATTTCTGAGTACTTGCGGAACACGGAACTTCCCCCTGAGAGCGGGGAGCCAACCATGTGGGCACATGTGAGAGCCTCATCCCTGTCAAGCACGGCGAGACCCTGGAGCGGGATCAGACATGGCCCCAGCCCTCGGGGAGCTCGCCTGTCCTGAGCTCAATCAGGCCTGCGCAACGCGGAGGATGTGAGACGTCCCACCCGAGACCTTCCAGAGGGCAGGGGGCTCCAGACGGGGGAGGCGTGTCTGGGCTGAGGGAGCAGGGAGGAGGGCCCGGTACTGCCACACGGCCGTTTCAACACTAATTGAATCATTTGACTGTGGAAGGCTTTGTGCCGTGACCCATTTTTAACAGGCCCAGACTTGATTGTGGGCAATGTTCCCTTGATTTTGAATGCCGACCCAAAGGAAAAGAACAAGTCGTTTGTTCTTATGATCACAAAGTAGGTATGAAACCATATGCTACGTTTTGCAGCTGCCAAGATTCTTAATTAAATTCTTTATGTTCTGCATAATGATGAGTATCTGTTGTGTCCTTTTAGAATCGCTAAGTAGGTGCGATCTTTTATCAGGTACCAACACCAGCTGCCGTTTCCTGGGTGCTTCCTTCTTGCCAGGCACTGCGCCGGCGCTGTGCGTGCGTCCAATCTCTCAGCCCTCACAGCAACATCAGCAGGCAGGCACTATTATTATCTTAGCTTTACAGACCAGGCAACCGCAGCTCGGGGAGAAGAAGTAACGCCGCCCGAGATTCCCACCAGGGGGCGCCAGCCTGGCTGCCGTCAGAGCGCGCGCGCTGGAAGACTGCGCAGCTTCACGCACCCTTCGCCCTCGATGGGAGGAGCTGTGTCGCAAGCAGACAAGAGAGTGACCATCATCGTCTTTAAGACTGGGGTGAAATACACACCCGAGACGTAAGATGCACCGTCTTAACCATTTCTAAGCGTACTGTTCAGTGGCGGTAAGCACACTCATGTGGTTGGGCAACCACCCCCAGCCTCCACCCCCAGACCTTTTTCGTCCTCCCGAACTGACACTCTGCGCCGTCCAGCACGAACTCCCCACCCCCTCCCCCCAGCCCGGGTCAGCCGTCACCCCACGGTCTGATTCTGCGGGTCTGACTATTCCAGGCACCCCACACAAGCGGGCCCATGCAGCCCTAGTCCTTCCGGGACTTACTCCACCTAGCATGAGGTCCTCATGGACACGGCACTGAGAACTGGGCCTGGGACCTCGTGGGTACTATAGAGGTGTTTGCCACGTTCTCTTTTCAAGTGGTTAGCCAATGTAAAGATTACAGTCAATCCAACAGGATATTCGCATAAGGAGAAACTCTATTCCCCAATACTAGGGATAAACACATCTTCTTTATGTACTTCCAAACCCTCGTAAGCACAAGGCATGGAAAATGCACGACTAAAACACTTGCTGTGAAACATACAACCGAGACAATATCACATGGAGAGAAAAAAGAAATAAATACGAAACAACATCCTGTTCACAGTCAAGTCCCTTTATGCAGTAAGCCTCAAAGAATAATCCTATGTTATTGAGATTTCTTCTTCCTGTTGGAACTTACCATGAAGCCTTACTAACAAATTCTAGTCCTCACCTTTTTATTTCCCAGGACTGTATTCCTTCAAGTGCAGGCTTTATAAATGCCTGCAACAGAGGGCACAATAGCCTGGACTTGAAGAGTCAACGTGAGGACCTCAAACTTAGAGAGACAATCAGGGGACCTGGAGTCAAGCTCTGCCTCCACTTCCTAAAGGACCTTGGAGGCCTGGCCTGTGCTGCCTGGGCCTCAGTGCCCCTGGTAGCATTAGCTGGCCCTGCTGCACAAGATGGGAATGAGGACCAGAGGAGAAAGAGGGTGGAGAGGGGCTTTTTAAACGGCAGTATACTCGGCCGCTTGCATAGCGGGTGCAGGGGTGTCCTGCAGCCTCCTCTCCAGGTCGGAGAAGACACCCAACTTCTCATCCGGCGGTTCTCACACAGGAGCGCCAATGGGTCCCCTCCAGGGCTTGTTAAAACAGAAACAGCTGAGGCCAGGCCCCGAGTTTCTGATTCGGTAGGTAGGTATGGGGTGAGGCTCAGGAACCTGTCCTTCTCCACGTGTCCCCAGGAAGGCTGGTGCTGCCAGGCGGGGACCATGCTGTGGAGACCACTGTTTTAAAGCTTCCCGGGTAATTCTGCAAGTATCCTGAGCTGAGAAACACTGCTCTCATCCCTGCCTCGCGCAATGGATGTCAAGACCCGAGGCAGTTCCTCGGAGAGGGCTTGGCGCCACGCCTGGAACCCTGGCCGTGTTTTACAGTGTCTGGGCCTTCCCCGGTGCCCCGTGGAACCTGGCAAACCTGAACAGCCTCCCAGTGGCCTCTGCGCCCCCCTCTCCTCCACACGGTCCATTCCCACACAGCCCCCGAGTACAAATCCAATGTCACTGCTCTCTCTGAAACACAGCACTGCTTTCCTGATGCCTATGGTGTGGACTCCGAACACAAGCCATGACATGGGGGGCTTTTCACCACATACTCCAATCTTTCTGCCTGCTTTTCTAGTCGCACCTCTAAGTAACCCCCCTTCCCAAAACCAGCCCTCTTTGGCTGGAAGAGACCTGTCGGGGTGTGGGGTGCATGGAGCGCAAGGGTCGCATGGTATGGGGGGAGCAGTGGGGCTGAGTGACCAGGAGGTGGGCTCTGGATCCCGGCTCTGGGGCTGGGCTCCGGATCCCGGCTCTGTGCTTTACTAGCCCTGTAGCGAGGGCAGGCTACTTCCCAGCACGTTCCCCAGTCCTCAAGACTCAGGAAGGGAGAATCAGAGTAGTCCTTCCCTCGGTGGGTTGTTAACTGAAATGCTCTGTGAAAAGCCCTCAGCACCGAACCCGGCATGAGGAGGATTCAGTAGCTGGAAAGGGGAAAGGTAAAAATGACCGCTGATCCCACCTGCACACTACAGGGGACAACCAGAGGGGGTCGGGTGGGAACGACAGGACCCCTTGGCATGGAGTAGGGCCCTCCCTTCCCCTAGCACCCTACATACACCCGTCCCAGGGGGCAGCTCTCTTAGCACTCTTCTCCCCCAGACCTTTCTCCCTTGCTGGACTGTGATCTCCCTGCGCATAGGGACTGGGGCCTTATTCGCCCCACGGAAGGAAAGCAGAGTCGCCACGGACAAGAGGGGGTGTCCTCATTCTTTAGCTCCAAAGAGTAAAAATCAAGAGGGTGGTCGTTATGGGGAAAACCTAAGAAAAGCCATCGTCAGCAAGCCTGCTCTCCTGTCCTAAGACCTGAGTGCCTTTTCTCCTTGGCTTCAATTCAAAGGGACCCCTGGGGACAAGTGTCCAGTTTGGAGCCTTCAGACAGGCTTGGTGCTCTTCCCAGCCAGGACGTCCCCCGCTCCCTTCCCTCTCGGGTCCCTCCACCACGTGTGTATTCACACAGCTCCCCTCCTAGGTTTTAGACGCTGTTACAAGCCAGTGGGATCGAGTTCCTCCATCCTTGTGACTGTGCCACACGCAAAAGTGAAACAAAAGTACCAGAGAACAAGAAGTGCCAGGGCTTCATTCAATGTAAGCAAACGCTCGCACGTTGCTAGAGCTCTCCAGAGAGGGAAGGGCGTCTCCCCTGCACGGAGGTTTGCAAACCGGAGCTGCAAGCAGTGAATGGGAAGGCACAGTAGCTTCTGGAGGAAGTCAGAGGTGAAGTTGGTGGGCACTGAAGGGCTTTTTTGGGTTCTTCACAGCAAAAAACTCTGGGCACCAGGGCGCATGCATTCTTCATCCACATTCCAGTCTCTGTGTCTGTACAGAGGGAGGGACAGAAGCCTGGGAACAGCCTTCCCAAGTCAGAGGGTCCCCAGCCTCACCGCTCCACGGTCCCCAGACACTGCCACGGCCCGCTGGGGACTGGCTGACCCGCTTCCAGGAGGGATGCCCTCCTGCAGCCCGCTCCGCAGAAACGCCAGGCAGACAATCTCCTAATTGCAGACTTGGCAGACATGGAGGAGGATTCACTGGCTCGTCTGCCCAAGCCCTCATGTAGGCAGGCAAGGCAGAGAGAGTCTCAGCCAGAGCAAAGGGTGCCGATTCCACTTGGCAAGGCGGCGGGCACTTCAGAGAGGATTACAGGGTGATTCTAACCAGCTTTCACAAGGGTCGAGTGCTGTTCTAACCAGCTGCCCCTGTGTGAGCCCTCCTCTCCAGGCAGGCCAGTCTTCCCGGTCCCCTGACCATGCGGCATGCGCCTCTGCCTCCACCTCCCCCCATGTACACGCTGTGCCCTCCTTGGAGGTGCAGGCACACTGCTCACGCTGCTACCCCCCAACTCCCTCACACTCCCCAGCCTCCAAGGCCCAGCCGAAGCCCATCTCCTTTCTGAAACCTCCCCAGATCCCTGGACCACAGGGAGCTCAGCAGCTCCAGAACCACCTTCTGGCTATTAGATTAATAACCACAAATGTCATTTGTTAAGCTCAGGAATGTTGCAGGCACTGTGTATACATTGTGCTAATTCTCCAAACAATTCTGTGAGGAAGGAAGGTATTCTCACTGTAATGACATGGACACCAAGACCTGACACCATTTATAAAGCTGGGGCATGGCGGAGCCGGGGCTGCCTGGCCCCAGATCCCACATGCTGTCCAAGCAAAAATCAAATGTGGTTTTTTTCTCATGGGCTCACCTGGCCCTTGGAAACAGCCCGTGTTCCTTGGAATCATGGACTGTGCCCCAGAGTCCTACGTCCTCCAAAGTATTTACCATAAGGTGTGAGCAAAACTCCTTCCGATAAATTCTCCCCAGTGCCCGCTCTATTTCAAATTGGGTTTCTGTCATTTGCCACGAAGGGAGTCCTAGAAAATGCAGTTTGGGAATTCATTCCTCGCTGTACACTCGTAGGTCCTGGAGTGAGAGTGGGCTTCCAGCGGTCAGCTGCCACCAGTGACGAGGATAAACCCTGGCTGTCCTCATTCCAGGGACTAGCTGTGCCCGCAGTCTGTAAATTTCCAGCCCACGCTTTTGAATGCTTTGGGGAAATAAATGAAATTTCCCCAAACTCTTTTAGATAAGGTGTCGAGATGTATATTTAAAAGGCACATTACATAAGAACTCTCAGGGGAGCCGGACAATCAGAGGAAATTATTTCAGCGTTGTTCCAACTGTGACGGCTGTACCAGCCAGAAGAGGCCACCCCTCTGGCTGCTCCAGCCTCCGCCCTCCCCTGCGCCAGCCCCGCCCCGTGCTCGCTCCACACCCAGGTTGCTCTGCACTCGGAATGTTGGAATGTTGCCGTGGTGCACACAGAGGGCCCAGCTCTGTGCCCGGCACAGAGCGGGACCAGTCAGAGGACTTGTTGGCATGATGTAAAAAGACCTTGGCGTATCTAGAGCCAAGACCGTGGGCTCCAAGGCCTGCAGAGGCCCAGTGGACATACAGAGGCACAAACAACAGCCACATGAGCTCCATGCTGATGGGTGGCCGACCCCAGCCTCCGACGTGGGGAGACCAAGGAGAGAGTCAGGGGGCCCAAGGTGGGGTGGCCCAAGGGCTTTGTCCATCTGGCCCGGTCTGCCCAGTTGTTGCCAGGTATGATTCTGTGGTTTATAATAAGAAATACATATCTGGTCTTCATCTGTTTCTGGCACAGAGCTCCGAAAACTCTTGGCATTTCCTTAGTGATAATAGGATAAAGGTCTTTTGTTACATGAATGAGGTGACTTTTGGAAAGCACCTCAGGATGGGGCCTGGCTGCCAGGAGAGCCGACCATGTGATGAGAGGGCTGGGGATTTCCTGTACCCCCACCCCCACACCCCACCTCACCCTCCACCCTCCGGGGGAGGGAGAAGACTGCAGACTGAATGAATCACCAATGGCCAATGACTTGACTAAGCATGACTGTGTAATGACGTCTCCATAAAAACCCAAAAGGGCATAATTTGGAGACCTTGTGGACTAGAGATTCAGGGAGAAGACAAAGGCCCTTCCCATACACCTTGCCCTGTTTATCTCTGCAACCTGGCTGCTCCTGGGTTCTATCCATGTATAATAAACCAGTAATGTTTTCCTGAGTTCTGTGAGCAGCTCTAGCAAACTAATCAAATGCAAAGAGGCAGGTCATAAGAACCTCTAGTTTGTAGCCAGTCGGTCAGAAGCACAGGTGACAACCTGGGCTTGCAAGTAGTATGTGAAGTGGGACTCTGGGGGTCAGTCTTGTAGGAGTGAGCCCCTGACCTGTGGAATCTGATGCTCTCTCTGGGTAGACAGGCATCAGAACATCCTTGAACCATAGAACACCCAGTTGTGTCTGGAGAATTGTTTGTGGGTGACCAGGGGAAACCTTCTACATCCACTGGAATTGAGTCTGGGACCCCAAATAACCAGGTCAAGTCGGGTCTGGGGTTGTTGGCCCTTCCCAATTTTTCAGAGAAGCCATAAATCCTTACTTTTCTGTGAAATCAACCCATTTTTAAATATCGGCATCTTATAAACTGTTTTTAAACATCCACCCAGAGCAACAATCCCAGGTGCAGGCTGGATCCTGCCTACAGAGGGCCAGTCTAGTAGGGTCAGCCCACAGAAGCTGGACCTGGGTCCAGCGAAGTGAGGCCACCTGCCAAGGGCACATGACTTGCTGGTGGCAGAGTCAGTGCAGGGGCTGGACCTCCTAGTGGCCAGGCCAGCTCTTTCCGCTCCAGCCCTCCACCTGCAGCATCTCAGCCAGCGGGAATCCCCACCAGGGATGCTCTGATGGGACGCATCTGCATAGTCATGGAGAAGCCACACCTCGGCCAGTGTCCCCACACGTCACAGCCATGTTCACCCCCCTAACTCACAGCTCTTCAGTGACTCCAAATTGCTTCTTGGACTCCTTCTCTCTTTTCCACTGTGCTTCTTTCCACCTCATTCTGGGAGCTTTAGGATTTGACTCATGCATTCACCTACTTGTCCCGAACACCCACTGCACTGGGCATGGCATTCAGCCCTGGGGACATTAGTCAAATCAGACCTAGGCTCTCCTTGAGAAGCTGTAATAGTCAATTTTATGTGTCAACTTGGCTTGGCCCTGGTGGTGCCCAGTATTTGGTCAAACACCAGTCTACGTGTTGCTCTGAAGATATTTTTTAGATGTGACTAACATTTAAGTCAGCGAATTTGGAGTAAAGTAGATGGCCCTCCATGATGTTAGTGGGCCTTGTCTAATCTTGTCTAAGACTCTAAGAGAAAAGACTGAGGTCCTTGGAAGGAGAGATGATTTGGCCTTTGGACTCAACTGCAATGTGGATTCTTCCCTGGGTCTCCAGCCTGCCCCCCATCCTGCAGGTTTTGAACTTGTCAGTCTCCAATCCCATGAGTCAACTCCTTACTTCTCTCTCTCTCTCTCTCTCTCACACACACACCCCTCATTGGTTCTGTTTCTGTAGTGGACCATGACCAACACAGGAACTCACAGTCTCGTGAGAAATATTCCGGCTATAGCTTCCTTTCATCACGCTGAGTTCACAGCAGATGTGAGTGCACAGGAAAGGTGGGAGAGGGTAAGTTCTCCCCAGACATGTAAGCAACATTCTGTGTATCCGTGCCATATGCGTTTTTTGGAGAAAAGCATTGGAGAATTTTGGACCCACCCCCACCCAAAACTCAAGAGCCACGCAACGTCCTGGCCTTGGACAGCCCTCCCAGCTTGGTATTCTGCAATTCAGCGGGACATAAGGCGCTTCTGCGGTTTGGTTTGTTCTCACCAACCAGGGTCCCAGAAAGCTTTCGATGCTCGTTCTAGATGAAACCACTGAGGAATGATGGAAAGTACCTTAAATCTGGAATCAGACACTTGTGGGGTCAAACTCTATCTCTGCCACTTACCAGCTCAATGACTTAATCTCTCTGAGCCTTGATTTCCTCAACTGCAGCGTGGAAAGAGAGCACCCCAGAAAGAAACATGAGTGCTCGGCGCAGGGCCTGGCCCCCAGCGGGTGCTCTGTACCCCACCCCTTACTTAGTCAATCACACAGATGCGCCCGAGTCCTGGGGAGCCACCACCCGAGGCTTGCAGACTTTGGCATAAGCCAACCAACCTCCAGCTGCTTTCCTTTCAGCCTCAGACACACTCACCTCCTCAATAGGTTTGTACCAAACCACAAGGATAGAAACATGGCAGACCCGCTCCTATAAATTCAAACTGCCTGGACGGGACAGGTACTGTTCCCCTGTAGAGGCAGCCTCGCTTCTCTCAGCTGCCAGCTGGGGATAAGGGTGCCTTCCTGAAAGAATTATCACACTGCCAGGAAGTGAGCACTTCACTAAATGCCTGGGTTTCCCCTTTCTCAGATGCAAAAGACAGAAATGTGTGAAGGCCCAGAGTCTGGGCTCTGGAGCCAGCGAGACCAGCCCTCCTGTCCTGCCTGGGGCCCCCTGGTCTCAGGGCTCTGCTGTGCCCAGCATGTGATAAGGTTGCTAAACCTGGGCACCTCATAGTCTGCAAGGATTTAGTGAGACATGTCCTACAAGGCTGGAGCTCCCTGTCTGGTAGGGACCCAGACAAGTAGCAGTATTATTTCAATCACCCTTTTTCAGGGGAAGGTGGTCCCTCACATGCCCACTGTAGATTTCTCCTTGGCCTGACCTTTTTTGAACTGGCTTTCATTCTATCACCTGCCACCAAAAGCACCCTGGCAAATAAATGCCTTTTGGAAATGTACTTCTCCCTTGACATCTAGGTCGTTGAGGTGGGCAGGCTGTTAGCTCTCCCTCCGCTGTCCAGAAAGGGCAACTGACATCGGAGTGGAACAGCCGACTGCCCGGTGGGCCATGGATGAGGAGCAGTGGCACCCGGCCACTCCGGACAGTTCCTGTGTCTTCTTACTGGCTGCCTGAGAGTCAGAGGTCGATACAGCAGCCAAGAGTTTCTTGGCCAGAGCTTCTTGGTCAGGGGTCACAGAGCAGTGGAAAGCATGGGAATTCTATCCCTAATTATGTCCTGTTGAACTTGGCCCTCCCTGTATCCCTCCGGCCAGAAAGCCGACTGCCAGCAGAGCTCTTGCCCTTGGGTGGCCATGGGGAGTTCTGACTTCTAATTCAGGCTGATTACTCTGGACAAGTTGCCCAGTCTCTCTGTTCTTATCTTCCCATTTATAAGTCTGGGATAATAATAGCTTCCTCTCTTTGGGAAACATTTCAATGGCTTTTTTTTTCAACAGGGTTACATCATTTGTCCCCTTCCTTTGCTTTGTTTGAGTAGGCAGGAGATTATTTTCAGCCAGCAGCCAGTAATCACTAATCACACTGACAATTCGTAACAAATGAACTGCCAAATGTAGTTCAAGAGTAGATCTCTATTTCCTAATGAAACATTCCCTTGAGAGTGGGTTGTAGCTGGAGTCCAGGCACCACACGACTCTGGTTAGAGGCTAGACTAGGAGGGAGAGAGCGGTGGGCCAAGAATTAGAGCCCCAGCTGGACCTGGGAGACCCTGGGGACGTCATGTCGCTTGTCTGAATCTCTCATTCTTCAAACATAAAATGAGGATGTTGAAGGAAAAGACCTTCAGGGTCCTCTTCTTCAGTGATGCTCTCTGACTCCACCTATGACAATCATTTAGTAAAAATAGTTCCCAGTCACCCTGGTCTCTCCCAAGCTTCACCCTTCCCCCGCTGCACCCACCCACCCTCCAGACAGCCACCAGCATAAACTAAATCCTGTCATTCCCTGGGCAAGGATCCTGTGACAACAGTGAAACAGACATGAAAATCACGGTGCATCGTGCAAAGATATAATATGCAGTTGTCTAAAGTGATATATGAAGAGGAGCTTTTAATAACAAGAGGAAATGAAGGGCTTAGGTGAGAAAGGCGGGAGGCAAAGTTATGTAATAACATCCTCAATAACTAAAAATGTCTATGACAAAGACCAGAAAGAAATATCACAAGATGTGAACAGCGGTTAAGTAACAGCCTACTAAGTGGCAGAGCTAGGACTTGAACCCGGGTGGGGAGACTATGGGCGAGATGGTAAGAAGTAGAACGCGGTGATAGACATCAAGGACTTGGAAGCATTCAAAGACAACAGAGTACTGGAACTGCAACGCACTGGCCATGAACTTTACCATGGATCATCATCAAACAAAGTTAGTGAATTCATTTTTTCCAGAGCATTCATTTTATTTATTTCCTTCAGCAAATTTCCACACACATGAAGAAGGCATGTTTGTCTATCCTTCAGACCCGTCCTCCAAACATCTGCGGAGGCTGGGCAATAAATCTTTGGCACCTTAAGCAGTGAATTGTTTTATTTACCCCATCAGACCACCATTAGAGATCCTAAGTTATTAAATAGCTAAGTTCCTTGATAGCTCAGGCAAAAATGCTGCCCCTTTTCATTGGGCTGAACCACTGCCTTTGAAATTACATTTTCTTTAAAAAGAGGGGTCATTTGTCCTGTCTTAGCATTTCAGGACCCCCGAGGTCCTCCAGGGCACCAAAGCTAACAACCCCTCTCCCACTAACCCCCAGTCCCCTGAACATCACCCTAATTGTCACTCTCACTGACTGCAGACACATTCCCTGGGCTGAGAGTCACTCCCGGGATGAAAGGCAGCAATAGGAGCTGGATAAGTGCAAACCGAAAAGGCAGGTAAAAATTGCTGGTTGTATTATTTTCTTAAATAGAAGGATCAGCTATAAATAAAAACTATCCTGCTTCCTGAGATGATGAGGCACAAGACCTTGACATTGGGAAATAACTCTACCTACATGATGGCGGAGGAACTGTTCGTTCGAGTAAACTGGTATTTTGTGGGGCAAATCTCTCCAAACAGGAAAAAATGTATAAGATGAGACATCCGGCAGCATTTCCACAGAAATGGCATCGTGCTTGGAATTGGGCAGCCAGGATCCAAATCCCAAGCTATTACATTTCCTTTGTGGGTTCTCAAGCCACCTGAAGCTTCATTATTACCATCCCCAAAAATGTAGCTAAGAGATATAACACATAACTGGCATTTCAGGAAGTGCAAGAAAATATGAACTTACACATCGAAGGGAGAAAATCAATAGCCCTTCTTAGATACAGAAATCTTTTTAAAACAGGATGGCTAAGAACACCACACTGCCCATCATGGCAGACAGACTATCCATCAGTGCTGGGAGGCACCACAGAGCTGGGGAGCCTGGTTTCAACCTGGAGCCACGCACCGCCAGGGCAGGGACCTTCACCTGGTGCGCCTCCAGAACGTTCACCACACGCGGTACCTGACTACCCAGCCGGGGCACTGACCTCTTTCTCTTCCATGTCAAACTTTTTAAAAAATGACAACAGCCGACACAACAATAAGCTGTCTGATGCAAATGAATCAAAATTATACCTATTTTTGGTCAGATCAGAAAAAAATACATTTTCTGGTGTGCCACAGAATTTTAGTGATTGGTTTATGTGCCGGGAGGTAGAAAAGGTTGAAAGTGGCCGCTCTCGGGGCTCCACAGGTACACGGCCGTCACAGGTAAGATGGCTGTCGGGGGTCTGCCTTCCCAGCATCCACATCTCATGGTGATGATACCCTAATTTTCTTTTGGGAAGCCACCTCATCACTCTACACAGTTCAGGAAGGGCCAACCCACACCTCATTACAGGGCCAGGCGCACAGCTAATCCAGCCTCCATCCCGCGGCCCGTAGGTAGGGATGGCGTCAGGCCTGGTGGGAGGACTCTCAGCGGAACCGGGAGAGAGCTGTGCTCTTCAGGTCCGGTTTGCGCTGCGGGTGGAACGCCAGCCTGTGTGGCTGAGGAGCCTGTTTGCAGTCACTTGCGGAGACCCTTCCTGAAAAGACAGCCCACAACTCAGAGGGCACTGCCAAGACGTAGAAAGATACGGGCTCCCGATAGCAACCTTTGGGCTCCTGGATCCAGCCATGCCTAAAGCTGCAGCTTCTTCAAACCTTTTGAGGACCATGAATTATTATATTGCCTTTTATTATATGCCAATTTGAGCTGAGTCTGTATCACCTGTAGCCACAAAAACATCCTTACCAACATAAGAGAATTCATGAATTCCTTGAAACAGTATGCAAATTTTGTGTAAATATGCATAGGTATATTTTCCTACAGAGAGGATTAATATTCTTAATGGGTTCCTAAACTAAAATGGTGAAACATTTTAATCCAATGCTCACATCTCACAGATGAGACAGTCAGAACCCCAGTCCAGAGAGTAACTTGCCCCAGGTCACGCAGCCAGCCGGTACTGGAGGAGACATGAGGAGGGCGTGATCACTGGCTGACCTGCAAGCAGGACCTGCATGGTCAGAGGCTTCTCGCTCCCGCCCTGTGCGTGGAAGGTGCACACCACTTGCCCTCCCCGCACCAGAAGCTACCCAATAGCACAACCTGGAGACGGCAAAGTGTGGCTGAGACCATCTGGATGGCCTATGTGACTAAACCCAGTTAGGATCGCTGTGCAAACTTTGAAGACTCTGGTCAAGATCTGCGGAGACCAACTTATCCCCTGGCCTGAGACAAGCCTTATAAAGAAGCTTCCTTTCTTCTCTCACCCACCACCTGCCAATCCGGAGTGGCCCACCTTTCCACGGTTTCTCTTCACCCCCTGAGTAAGGGACCCATGTGCAAACCAACACAGTGGGCGACAGGACAGACCAGAATCCAGTCCTGCTGAGTCTTCCTAACCCTGTATCTCCATCCTCACCAGGAGCCCACCTCTGGCCACTCAGAATCACCAGGCTGCTGCTAACCATCACCAGGGGCGGGGTCTCCCCTAGCTGAGGGAGGCAGATGGCTGGGAGTGAAGATCCCAGCACTGATGGGAGAGTCTCACGTGCAGTTAGGATGAGTGGCCCCGCCTTACAACGTGCAAACAATGATGAAGAAACACACTCCACCCAACTGTCCAATATTTATTCATAAATGTTACATAAATACCTCACTAACATGAAATTGAGTGTCTTACTCTACCCAGGCACCTGTGTGAGGGGTTGAGGTGCAAAAATTGGAAAAAAGGCATGTAAAACCCTTCTTCTCTTATGTAAAAGAAAGTAAGAAACATCTACCAAAAAAATGGGCCACTTTCAATCCTCAGAAGAAGAGAATTCTTGTCAGCTCTATCTTCAAATTCTCAGCCACCCAAATCTCTTGGTCTCTCAAGTCAAGTAAACAGTTCCTTAAGAAAATACAGTGGAGTGTTTGCATCTGTTTGAAATAGTCCCACTTGGGGAATGTATGGTATCTGAGTATGTTTGCAAAAATTCTCTTCCAGGATAGAGTTTGTGTGTGACCGAAGTTAAATTGTTGTCGGCAGAAGAACAGACTGCTATACCAGTAGGATGCTGCCTGCAAGCCCCACGGGAATCACAGAGGAAGACCCTCCAGCACATTCACAGAGGGTGATGATAGCCAGGAGGGAACCAAAGCATCCCTCCCTGGGAATCACAGGTTCACAAGGGAAGGCAGTAAGACAGCAGAAGCAGGGAAATACTGAGGAACCAGAAAACAATGAACAAGATAGCATTAGGAAGTTCTTACCTATCAATAATTACTCTAAACACGAATAAGTTGAATTTTCCAATCAAAGGACGTAGAAGGCTGGCTGGATGAAACAACAACAAGACCCAGATACCCGCTGCCGACAGGAGACTCGTGTCAGCATTAGGACCACACGTCAGCTCACGGCAAAGGGTCGGAAGAAGCTGCGGCATCGAGTGGAAGCCGAAAGAGAGCAGGACGCCTGCGTTCGCATCGCACAGAGCAGACCTGAAGCTACACACAGTGACGACAGACAAAGGCCAGCATACAATGGTAAAGCGGTGGATTCACCGAGGCGATACAACGTACACACGTGTATCAAATCAACAGGCTGTGTGCTTTAACCTTATACAATGTTATGTGCCGGTTTACCGCAATAATGCTGAAAATTTTCTTCATTGTTTAATTCCCTTTCAAGAATACAGTCTATAGGTAAGTTTACCCCTATATTTTTCTAAAGACACCTCCCAACTTTCAATAGATTTCTTTTCATGACCCTCTGCACACAGCCCCACCACACCCCGCCTCCCTTCTCATCCCGTTAGCGGCCGCCGTGCTGGCCCGTGCAGGTGCAGACCACTTCCATCACTGCAGAAAGCGCCACCGCACGATGCCGACCACGGAGGAAGCAAGAGGACAGAGAGACGAGTGGTTTGTCTCCGAGGGCCAGGCGGGGCTCGGCGTACTCAGCCAGCCCATGGCAGGAAAAGGCAAGCAGGAAAGAGAAACATAAAAACCAGTCCACGTGCTTCAACACACGACGAAGCCCCCCAGTAACGGAGCCCAGCCTCGTCCGCGCTTCAGGCACACGCCCCCTCAAGGTGAAAGGGAGGTGGGACAGAGGAGCAAAAGCTCCCCTCTGCTTTCTAGGTGTGTGTATCAGACTCCTATTAACCAAAAGGTAAAATTTTTTAAAAAGGAGGACTCCATAGCCCGGAGTAAGTCCACTTGCTACCCAGAGTAGGTATGACATCCCAGCGAAGGACCGACTGAGCCAGTTAGCGTCAGGGGCCCACCCTTGGGTCCCTTCAGCAGAGGTTGTAAGAGGCGGTGCCCAAAGGAGGGGCCGTGGCATTAGAGCAGGACGGCTGCTCACATACACCCCACTACTCTAGGCAGACAGAAAGGCAGGGGTCCGCGACACACGGGGTTGGGGGTGTCCCTCATTTCACTGCTCACCCCGTTCAGCCAGTTTGAGCCTGCTTGTTCCTGCTCTTCCCGATTTTCAAGGACAGAGATCCGTGTTCTCCACTAGGGCCAGCAAAGCACCTGCCTCAGGGTTTCCTCCTGACTCTCAATAAACACGTAACGGGATGGTAGCAGAGGGCCTTCTGAGCCCTGCCTTGGGGCGGAAACAATGCCACAGGCTCCACGCATTACCTCACTTAAGCAGCACAGCAGCCTGAGGTGATGGATTTTATTCACCCTGTTTTTCAGATGAAGAAACTGAGTCTCCTCGAGGAAAAATAACTTGCTAAAAAGTGCTAGATGTGAATCCAAACTCCCATTGATATGGCCTTTCATAATGCTAATTATTTAAAATGCATGAGTGAATGCTAGTGTAACGGATTCACTTAAATACCAAAAACTACTCACAAAATAATTGTTTAAAATTGAATCCTATTAAAAAGCAGATATGTAGAAGGCCACATGCAAGATGCCTCCTGAGTATTACAACTGATGTTTTCTACGAAGACAAAGCCGCATTGGAACCATATTTAAGGAGCAAGAATGTTAGCTGGCATTGTGTTAAAACACAGCTTAATTAATAAGGGTGTTCTAAATGGAAACAATAAAACTATGAATGAAGCTGCCTTCCAGCCTTTCCACTTGGCACAGCCAGCCTATTCCTATGCCTCTATGCACTTTCATTCCGTAGCTGACCTCTGACTGGCAATGGCTTACAGTCTGTAACTGATATACAATTAGTACCCAGGGTGCCTTCTTGCTTATATTTCGTTGCTGGCGTCAGTAGCTAAAGAGTAAGGCCAGTCCTACCTTCCTCAATTCCTTATTTTCTAACTCAAATATGTTTTGGGTTTTTGCCTCTCGGTACGTACGCTTCAAGTGGCCAACCCTCTAGCCTGTTCACTGGTCCTAGAACAGGCCTTACACATCCCTCCTTTGTACCCTTGACTGTGCTGTTCCAGCAGGCGTATTGTTTTCTCACCCCATGTAGGACTCGTTCAGCCCTAGGCTTTCAAAAAGACCAATGAGACCCATGCAAAGTGAAGGCGAACGATTTAAAGATTTCTCTGCCTTCCCTGCCATGGGAGATGCTCAGTATTGGGCATAGGAAGAGCCAAGGCCCTGCAAAACGGAGCTCCGTTTTCAAGCCAGGCTTTGTATCAGTCAGTTTTTGCTGTGTAACAAGTAAGAACAAAAATCCTGGTGTCATGTGACAGTAAGCTTATTGTATAAGCTACATCTACAAGACAGCTGGAGTTTCCTTGATCTAGGCGGAGCTCCTTTAGGTTCAATAATTCCAAGTGCAAGTTAGACTTAGGTATGCTCTATATGATAAAGCTATCAAAAATTGTAAGTTTAATCTATTCATGCTAATCTATACATCTTCTGTAGGGTAGGAGATTCTTAAGGCATGTTATTCTCAGGGAAAAAGTCAGAGCCATAGAGATTAAGATTGCAACCATTCAGGCACTTCTCAAGCTTCTGCTCACAGCACATCTGCTAAGCTCCTATTGGCCGAAGCTTGATGGGGCCAAGGACCAAGTCAGGGAGGAGAGACAGCGCTTTCCTTTCATGGGGATGGAGAAAGGGAGTGAATATTTGCTGAACCATAAATAATCTCTATGGACACTGCTACACAGTTAACATGCCCCTTCTGGGCTGGAAAGAAGTATTCGAAGTCATGAAAGGCAAGGACCTACGTCCAAGATTACTCTATCCAGCAAAGCTTTCATGTAGAATGGAAGGGCAGATAAAGTACTTTCCAGATAAGGTCAAGTTAAAGGAGTTCATCATCACCAAGCCCTTATTATATGAAATGTTAAAAGGATTTATCTAAGAAAAAGAAGATGATCAAAATCTACGAACAGTAAAATGACAACAAACTCACAACTATCAACAACTGAACCTAAAAAAACAAAACAAAAACTAAGCAAACAACTAGAACAGGAACAGAATCACAGAAATGGAGATCACATGGAGAATTATCAGTGGGAGGTGGAGATTGGGAGAATAGGGGGGAAAGGTACAGGGAATAAGAAGCATAATTGGTAGGCACAAAATAGACAGGGGGAGGTTAAGAATAGGATAGGAAATGGAGAAGCCGAAGAACTGTATGTACGACCCATGGACGTGAAGTAAGGGGGTACGGGGGTTGCTGGAGGGTGGGGGGTACATGGAAGAGGTAGATAAAGGGGATAAATAATTGGGACAACTGTAATAGCATGATCAATAAAATATACTTAAAAATAAAATAAAACAATAAGTAAATAAAATGCCCCCTCTTTAGCCGAACCAGGCTGGAGAACACAACCCAGATAAAGAGGGAGACCACCTCTCTGGAGCAGGCACATGGCACGGATGTGGGGCACAGCTGCAATGCCCCCAGCCTCTCCCTGGGTCCTGAGGGAAGTGGATGAGACCTTTGGAGCCCATGTAGGGCGGCAGCAAAAGGTTCTCAGCAAGAACGTGTTACTGGCCGGGACTCACAGGGAACCCCAGTCTGGCGTCGTCACACACAGTTGACGGGACCAGAACTGATGGCAACATTCCATAGAGATATTTATCAGCACGCATCACACTTTGTAAATCACATGGCCTTTGACCCATGTGCATTTGCCCTGCTGGGGATATGCTCTATGGAGAGACTCTAACAAGCACACACAGATCATACTCATTTGTTTGTTACAGCAAAAACAATTAAAAAATACAGAAGAAAAGAAACAGAGAAAAATTGAGTATCCATCTCCTAAGGTCTAATAAGTGAATATGGTACAGCTGTATGGCACGTTATAAAGCGACTAAAATTAATAAGTTAAATCTATACGTAGATTTCTATGAGTGCTAATCCACTCATTCACAAAAACTGTTTGTCGTGAGTCTGCCACGTGCCAAACCCTGTTCTCAGCACTGGAGACAGAGCAGAAAATGGGACGTGGAGGGTGTCTCTCCTTGAAGAGAAAGAGTGGGGGGAGATGACTGAAAAGCCAGCAAGTAAATAAGACAGGCTCAGGAAGTGATCCTACAACATGAAGACGTGCTAGAGGGGGCTGGGGGAGGGACCACCTTTGACGGGTGTCCCTGGGGGTGCCTTTCAAGGAAGCGATGTTTGAGCTGAGACCGCAATGACAAGGAGCCAACTCCTTCTTGAAGAACATGAAAACACAGGGCCAGAACACCGCAGGGAGAGGAAACAGCAAGGGCAGAGGCCCTGAGGCAGGAAAATGCTTGGCTTATTCAAGGGAAGGACCAAATGCCCGTGTGCTTACTACAGAGCAAGTGCAGCAAACGGCGGAACGAGCGGAGGGCGGACAAACACGGAGACCTGTGTTTCTTCTGTTCCACCTCTTACGCTTGTGTCCTCCGCTGCTCCATCAGCAAAACGGAGTTACTAGTCACAGACAGCTTTCCCCCCTAGGACCTCTGCAAGCAGTCTGTGCCACAGGCCTGACAGGCATCAGCATCCCCCGCTTTGCAGGTGAGGAAACAGGCTCCAAGTGTTCAGTGACTCAGCCCCAGATCACCCCTTTGCAGTCATCAGAGTCAGCTCTCAAATTCGGGTCTCCTGGTTGCTATCGCAATACCCTTTCCCTGACACTGCAACCTCTTCTCCTCCTGTGTACATCAGTAACAGCAACCCTGCATTCTGGACTGAGTCTTCATGACCTCCAGTACTTTTTAGAAGGGCTTTAATCCCAGTGACATGGATAAACTGAGTTTTCCAGTCTGCAGCTCAAGGCCACCATGGGTTTTATTTTCAATATAAGTTATTGCTTACATCCTTCTCTTTCCTACTAAAGTGTGAGAGGCAACATGTCAGAACCCTCCTCGGTGCAGAACTTGGGTAGGCAGAAAAGTTATAGGCGGGATATGTGGTGAGGGAAACCAGCAGCGTCCACTCGACATCCACCATCACACAGCTTGTGACCTGTGAGACCAGAATTTGAACTGTATCTGTCCAAGTCACAAGTGTGTGCCCTCCCCAGTAATCCGGGTGGATCGTGGGAAGGGCCAAGCAGAGCACCTGACACGTGGTAATAGCTCCATTAGCTTCAGCTGCTGTGTCGTATCGCACACTGTGTTTTTAGAAGGGTCTCTCCCTTGTCATCTGGTCCAATGTCAAAGAATCCACCCAGAGAGCCATGGAATTAGTTCATGTTGTGAGGATTCCAGATGATTCCATGCCATGAACCCTCCCTGCATAATGCATGTAACAGCCCAGCAGTCTCGCTCCATTTCTCGGAACAGAATCTGCAGGGGGCTGGGAGATGGACCAGACTTCATTACCTCTGCAGGGTAAACCGTAGCCCATTTACCCGTGCACCTGGAGGTGTTATCATAAATCACCAGAATTAAAGCCCACCTGTCGGGGCAGAGGCCCAGCCTGCACTCAGGCCCTGGTAGCAGAAGGTCACAGCATCTGTGGCTTCCCAGCGGCGTCACTGCTCTCCGAGCCTCCCTATGACCAGCAAGCCCAGCTGCGCAGTGCTCCTGTTTGATGGTTAACAGAGTCGTGAACATCAGCCACGCAGTTCTGAAGGGGCTCGGGGGCTCTGTGTGCACTTTTGCTCACAGTAAGTACAGGCTAAGCTGCATTCAGAGGAGATCAGAAGTTTGAGAGGCAATGATTTGTTTTTCAAGCCATAGCTGCTTAAGTCAAAGCCTGAATAGGCCTTAGAGATGCAGAAAGGATTAGTCAGTGTCCAAGGTCACACAGTCATTAAGAGCAGACCTGGGACCAGAACTCAGGACTCTTATTCTCAGTTCAGTGCTCTTTCCACTCCAATGCATCTGCCTCAGGGCTTTCGGTAGATTAGAATACATTCAAATATATGTACTCCCTCCTGGGAAAGTCTACTGCTTTCCTGGGTTTGGGTCACGAGACTTCCCTTGACCATGGAATAAAGCAAACCTTCTACAAGCAGGGGCTGAAATGTGCTTGCACAGTTGGGCAGCCTCCGCCTTCAGCATCAGGACTGCACCCCGATGAGTTCATGGGTCCAAGGGAGAGGAAAGACCTGTGCAGCAGACCGTGACCCAGCCAGCAGCTTAGCCTAGATCAGCCGGTCCCCAGCTGATGCAAAGACACAGGAGTAAAATAGTGACCGTTTCTGCATCAGCAACAGTAGTTGGTTGTTTCAGGGCTCAACCTGCAAACAAATGTACAAGCCCAGTGATGCAGAATAATGCACTAGGAGGATCCTGAGCTTTGACGGAATTCACTTGAATCTTGGTTTGCACATTTAGTTATTCTGGGATCCCTAGAAAGTCATTAAAGTTCTGATGCATGATTTCCTGAACTCTAAAATAAAAATAATAATATTTACCTGTAGGAGGATACTGTGGACTGAATTAGGACCCCCAAAAAATCATACATTGAATCCGTACTCCCCCTCAGTGAGCCGGTATTTGGAGATGGAGCTGATAAGGCCATTAAGGTTGAATAAGGTCATAAGGGTGGGGTCCTGATCAGATAGGATTAGTGTTCTCATAAGAGATACCAAAGTGTCTCTCCCCCTCTCCCCTCCAGCCCCCAATCCACAAAGCGAGGACAGAGCAAGAAAGTAGCTGCCTACAACTGCTGATCTTGACTTCACAGGCTCCAGAGCTGCAAGAAATAAATTTCTGTTGTTGAAGCCGCCCAGTCTGTGGTGTTAGGTTATAGCAACCTGAGCAACTCATATAGAGAAATTCAGAATTTTATGCTAATTGCCTAGCACACAATGGGATTGGGATTGCAAACCTCCAGCTAGAGAGTGGAGGAAAAGTAGGTCATTACTACTTGAAAGTCAGTAATGCTAGAACACACTCTTCTCTAATGTGCTCATAAAACCCGGATTTGTAGCTGGACAAAAGACACCCCAAATAAAAACTATACCTCCTAGATTTCTTTGCAGCTAGTTCAAATTGGCTATGTGACAAAGTTATGCCCAAGAAGATAAAATCGGAAGTGCCATATACAATTTCTGGGACATGTCCTTGAAAAGAGAGAGGACATTGTCCTGACTAGTGTGGCTCAGTGGACTGGGCGCCGTTCTGCAAGGCAAAAGGTCACTGGTTCAATTCCCAGTCGGGGCACATGCCTGGGTTGAGGGTTCAATCCCTGGTTGGGGTTAATATGAGAGGCAATCCATCAGTGTTTCTCTCCTTCTCTTTCTCCCTCCCTTCCCCTCTCTCTAAAAATAAAAATAAATAAAAAGAGAGGGGACATCCCTCTGGCCCCCACCTCCTCACTCTTACTTGCTTAAATGTGGACGTGATGGCTGGAGCTCCAGCAACCATTTTGGAAGAGGAAATTCCATGCCATGTATGGCAGCAAGAAGACAGAGGAGCCTAGGTTCTGACATCATGGTACCAATCCTGGACCACCTGCCCATGGACTTCTATAATGTAAGAGAAAAATTAGCTCTTAACTTGATTAAGCCACCCACTATCATTTAGTGCAGCCATACTTAGCACCACTTGGGAACTTGAAAGAAATGCAAATTCTCAGTCCCTACTACAGGCCTCCTAAACCAGAATCTCTGGTTTCAACAAGTTCTCCAGGCAATTCTCCGCTCAGTAAAGCTTGAAAGGCATGGATTCGGGAGATTTCCACTATGTCCACCTAACCTGATAACTGAGAGAATGGTCCGAAACTGCGGGTCTTGTCCAGGACTCCGCAGAAGATAGAAAGCCTGGAAGGGCCGAGAAGCCAGTGACTGACAGGTCAAGATCTAAAGCGGTTTTGACAGAGGGGAACGCTGGACCGAAGCCAAGCAGACGAATGTAGTGGGGATGTAGAAAAAGCAAATCAAAATGTGCTTTTTTTAATGTCCTTAAATTAAAAAGAAATGTAAAATTACATAATTTAAAATACAGCAAATAGAGCCATAAATCAATGCCAATTACGGCCTGTGGAAGGAACAAAGGAAAGAGAGAGGATTAGGAAAGGGAATAAAAGCAGAACCCAAAGCAATAAAGAGGCCTCGAGTCAAGGGCGGAAAAGGAGAGGTGAGGCCCCCGTGCAGGACCCGGCAGTAGGTGCTAAGATGATCCCTGCAACTGGAGGTCAGCATGATGACAACTGCGGCAAGTTATACTGAAACCTGCCCGGAGCCAAGCCATGTGTTGTAAGGATGCGAATGTATCCTATCAGGAGCATTTTGGGGTAAGAGCTACTATGATCGCTGCTTCTCAGATGTAAAAACTGAGGCACAGAGAGGCTAAGTCTCCCAAGGACACACAGCCAGCACGGCTGGAAGCAGGACATGAACCTGGGTGGCTAGAGCTCAGGGCTGTGACCCTCAGCCACCCCAGTATCCTCTACCCTGCGGTGCTACCCCACTCTTGTGACTGATCAGTTTCTACTCATTAGAAACCTGGCATAAAAATAAGGCAATCCA
Source organism: Tonatia bakeri (assembly GCA_004024845.1). NCBI lineage: Eukaryota > Metazoa > Chordata > Mammalia > Chiroptera > Phyllostomidae > Tonatia > Tonatia bakeri. The sequence continues at coordinate 53,285 of PVIA01007040.1, forward strand.
TCACCTCACGTAACTGTAAGTCCAGAGATAGGGTGGGTTCCAGATGCAGTGGGATTGTCAGCTCAAAGACATCATCAGAGATACAAGTTTTTTCCATTCCTGGGTGCTGTCGTCCTCAGCACCTGGCTGCATCCTAGGGCTGACTCTGCTCACAGTTCCCAGGTGGCAGCCAGCAGTCCTGAGGTTTTGTGCTTTCCCCCTCACGGCCAGCAAGGGAGACGAGTCTTCACCCCAGACGTGGAATACACTGGAAAATATGTTCTTGACCTCAGCTTTATTGTACCAATTTACGCAAATGACAATTCTTAGACCACAGGGGTCATCAATGGGAATGCCATGAGTTAACTGTGATAGATTACTCAGGACTGAACCCTGAAATCAGGGATGGGATCACTAAATCATGGTTTTGTGGCACCCAGGACAAATAGGCTCCACCACTAGTTGCTGTGATTCTTTTTTCCTCTAAAGCACAGGTGGCACACACAAGGCCCATGGCCAAATCCGGCCCTCCACCTTGTTTCTACTCAGCGGCAGCACCCATCTCATTGTCCCTAGTTAAGGAGTAATCACATTTACGCAGTCCTAAAATTACATTTGGCCCTTTGAAGGCCACCACGAGGCAGATGTGGCCCCTGGAGAAAATGAGTTTGCTCGAAAGCAAATCAGGTTTCCTCATTTGTTTGAATCCTTTTCTCAATAAATATTGAGAAAATCACAAAGCATTTATTAGAAGTACCTTGGGTATAAAACAATAAATCCCTCTTCCCCACGCTTCAACAGCCTTCCTAACCTTCAGAAGCACCGGGGGAGGGTGGTTTTGGGACGTAACCTTCACACTGCCCTCTGACAGGTAAAACTATACTCTGTAAGGAGAGGCCAGCACGTGCTGGCGGTAGCAGGTGCTTTAGGAGGAGGTGGGGATCCTGCATTTATTGAATGTCTAGGTGCCGAGAATGATGAGTCATACTTTATTATTTATTTATTTTAATCATTATAAGGAGGTAACATTATCCTCACTCTCTAGACGGGCGAGCCAAGGCCCAGCATGGCTGTGCAATGTGCTCAGCACCCCTCAGCTGGTCACGTGGTGAGGTGGATTTCAAACCCGTCTATCCAATTCTACCCACGTTCTTCCCAGCACTCCACACTGACCCAGCCCAGGGTCGCTTCCATTTGCTGAAATTATTATCATTGAACCTTTCAACTGAGAGACTCCATAAAAATTTCTATTTATTAAACACGAACTTTGTATGTACAATTGCAGTTTGTCCTGCTGATAACCCTGAGATACAGCTTTTTTTTATGCAGAATGCTTTAGTACCTAGTGACAGAATCCCAAGTCAACCATGTGCCAGTGGCCACATCCACTGTTGCTTTCTAGTTTTGGCTGTCTAGACTTAACTTCAGGTATCTTGAATTTATCTGGCTTCAGAGGGAAGATCAAACTTAGAATCTCTTTTCCTGGAGCCACTTTGTCCAACTTAAAAGATTTAACTGGTTCCACCTTAATCAATTCAGAGGTTTTAAAAGAATCATACCTTCTATTGGGCCTCGCCACAAGGCTGAATTTTAACCAGGCTTTGTCCCTGAAAGGTCTGCTTTACCTTTTATTGTCTGGAAATCATAGTCAATTACATCCTCTAGTCCTTTCAGTCCTCAATTTTCTGGACATTTCTACTCACTACCATCTCTCCAAAATGGACAATTCTTTGCTAAAGTCAACTTTCTCTTACAGTTTAAGTCCTTAATTACGTATAGACCTTAGCACCTCAGGCATGTAAGTAACATCCTGTTCGTGAACTCTTAGCCTAAAACCACAAGCTCATTCAGTACATAGCTATCTTCCCAGTGATCACATGTGACGGTTTTACCAAATGCATCACCACTAGGTAACATGGGTTGCCATTTCTCTATTCTGCAATAGCTTTTTTAAAATTTTAACCATTGTTCAAGTACAGTTTTCTGCCTTTTACTTCCATTCCAGCCCACCCACCCATCCCTCCCCACCTCCCTCCCATTTCCACCCCACCCTTAGTTTTTGTCCATGTGTCCTTTATATTTGTTCCTGTAAACCCTTCCCATTCTCCCCTGAAATTCCCTCCCCTCTCCCCTCTGGTCACTGTCAGCCTGTCCTCTATTTCAGTGTCTTTGACTATATTTTGCTTGTTTCTTTGTTTTGTTGCTTAGGTTCCTGTTAAAGGTGAGATCATATGGTATTTTTTTTTTTTTTTGCTTCCTGCCCCATAACTTAGGTTTTCTGTTATGGCAGCACTTCAATTACAGATGCCAATTATTGTAGCATATGCCCAACCTAATTAATGCTGGAGTAACAACAAACAAACCCTACATCTTTATAAAAGGAAAGATGTATTCCTTCCTTACGTTCATGGCCTTTGCAGTCTGGCTAAGGTTCTGCTTCCTGTCCTCTTCATTCAAGGACTCAGACTGAAGACGCAGCACCTGTCTGGGACATACCAGCTTGTGGGGAAAGAAAAACCGGCACACGTGCCCCTGCTTTGAAACGGCACGTATACTCCTGGTTGCATTCCGTTGGCCAAGCAAGTCCCATGGTCAAGCCTAACTTCCATATCCTCCTCTCACCGAGAAGGGCAGGACAGAGACACACAGTGAAGAGGGCAGGTACTTTTGAGCAAATAACACAATCTATGCAGCAGTATGCTGGTAAATGTTTAACAATTGCCTCTTGGGGAGTAAAAGCCCTGGCTTGTGGCACTTGCCAATTTCCATGGTGTAAACACTCCCTCCCGCAATGGCCAATTTCAAGCTACTAACGCGATGTCATAGAATGCAGAATTAGGAGAGATGTGTGTGGTCAGCTCTTGTGAGCCGGCGTGAGCAGGCTACGGCACAGCACTGAACACATCCCGTTTCAGCTCAGTCAATTACTGAACACAAATGGAGCACGAGCTGTTCCACCGTATGCATATGAAATCTTGCTGTGGATGGAGCCATAGAGGCAAAGGAGGATAATACTATTAGGTTCTGCTCAGCATCAGCCTACCTGAAGCCTAAACTAGGATTTGCAGTAGGGATGAGGAAGTCTTAGACAACCAAAAATTAAGCCTTCACATTATTTGCTATTTCTGTATTAACTGGCAAATTCAAGTGGAGAGGAAGAATGTGAGATTGAAATAAAAATCATTTTTGTCTCTATAAATAAGATTCAGCCCCAGGTTCCTCCTTTGCAGAAATTCTTATTAAGAACTTGGCTGTCCTCCAAGAAAAATAAAGTAGAGATCATTCAAAACCCTCTAATTCCAAATTATTCCTGATGGGAGTTATTGGTGAGTATACCTGTTTCACATTAACTTTTTTCAGTAAAAATTTACTTGAAATAGCCATGATCTTGAAATCAGCTCTTACATACATGTCTTATTTTTTTCAGAGCGCTCTTTAAGCACAGTGACATCACCACTGTAGTGACACTGAGCGAGATGCTTACATGCCCTGAATTTGCTTCCTCATCTTTAAAATAACAATTCCTTATGCATTTCTACTCCTTATAAACTTGCCAGGCTGTTATGAGGCTTAAATATCTGGCATGTAGAAAGCACCAAGGTTGTTATGAGGCTTAAATAGCAGGCATATAGAAGCACCTTGCATGTGGTGGTTACTCAATAAATAATCATTACCATGCATTACTGAGAAAGCTGATAAAGAACCTTCATGGTTATTATTGAGGCATGGAGCTAGAGGGTTTGTCACTATCTGAAACAGTACAGGGCAGCCCTTGCCAGGTAGCTCAGTTGATTAGAGCATGGTCCCAATACACCAAGGTTGTAGCATCGATCCCAGGACAGGGCACATACATACAAGAAGCAACCAATGAATGCATAAATAAGTGGAACAACAAATCAATGTTTACCTCTCCCCGCAACCCCCCATCTAAAACCCTCAATAAAAAAATAGCATAAGGCTCTATTCAGTAGCCCCAGAGCATTTGGCAGGAGCGATATGGCTGTTGATTTTAAGTACATCTGATAAGAATGACTTCTGCAGCTCCCCTAGAAGCATAGATTTTTATCATAATTTAACAAAACTGACCTCTTATTGTCACTGCATTATGTCTCTTGGCCTCTAGTTTGGATAAAACTGTCAGCCCAACAGAAAAGACTGGATGGTTTGCCCCAGGGCAAAATCTTGGCCTCAGGGCTGGGCCCTGAACCTCATCCTCAGGGAGAATGGAAAGCTCACTCAGCCATGCTGCAGTTCTTCATACTGATTCTCACTTAAAATATCAACAGGAAATTCCATGTCTACAGTAATTCTGGAGGAACTGGAGGGCCATTCAAACACAGATGCCTGGCCTGATGCTGCATGCCACATAAGGTCACAGGACAAACCTCACGGAGAGATCATGATGATTCACAAGAGAAACAGCCCGCCCCCTTCCTAGGGACCACTTGTTTCTCCTTCCTGAGGTCCTGAAATAGTCAAGATTATCCTTTCATACTCCTTTACAATTTTTCACTTAAAACATAATGGTGAGAAAGATCCTGATTTGATCACGATAATAGCAAAAATAGTGAAAGCTGCTTGAGACTCTGTATCTTCCTTCTCTGTAATGGGCACATATGTTTGTATGTTTGTACATGTGTATGGCTCTATGTATGATGTGTGTATTGGTTCCTTCTAGCGGCTTTAAAAAAACTGTCCACTTCTGGAACTGCACATGATTTTCCAGCAGCAACAGTGACTACTACGTGTATGGTAAGGCTGTCAAAGACTTGAAATAAAACTACTTTTTTGGGTTTTCCAAAATTGAGACTTTTAGCCTACTTGTATGAGCAACTTCACAAATTTGAGGGTATAAATATGGTCATACTATTTACTTTTCCAGTTAATCCACTGAAGAAAGCTTACTTCTAGAGCAAATAACCTCCCAAATTTTCATTTCTTTCTTGCTCAGATAGCAGTCCAAGTCAAATGTTTGCACACGGAGGTCAGCTTTCCCCTACAGAGTGACCCTGGGATCCAAGCCTGCGCACACCCTTCCCCAGGCAAGGGAGCCGTGGGCTTGCTCTGCTGAAGGCGGTTTCCCCAGCACCCCGGGGAGACCCTTAAAGCAGCCCACTGAACTTTCTGGCACCTTTCCTAACAGAGCCAGGAGGGAAAAAACAAGGGAAAAGGGTATATAAAAAGCCTAATATTCAGGAACATCCTAGTATATTGGATTGATTAAAATGGATGAACCAGCTGTCACCTCCAGGTTTTAGTGGGTAAGTGTCTATCAGATAAAGAGGATTTGGAAAACAGCTTCATACAAAAAAATGGCATAAGTAAACTGAAAAAAGCATATACTTTCACTGTTTAAGAAATCATTTAATGGTTTTTCTAAAATTTGTAGTTACTGTTTAATACATTTGTTGAATCCAGCCTTTTGAATCGTGCGTGGAACTTAGAAGTTCAATTGTTGTTTACTGGAATAATAAATATACGAATGGCAGTGATATCAGTCTAATTAAGCACTTTGAAATATGCACAAGTCTTTAGATAAAACATCATACAATAGGATTCAATGAGGTTTTTAGGTGGTCACAGGTGGCATTCTATATATTGATTTGTATTATCAGACGTATAATCAGGATCATTTAAGTTGCCACAGTAGACAGAGATGTGCCTTGGACACGTCACTGAGTACTGCTACGTGTCTCCACAGGATGGGTACTGCACGGCCCTGGAGGACGTCATTCGCACAGATGCCCTCGGAAGTAGCTCCCCCTAGGGTTGTGCAGAGCACAGCCTGTCCTCAGCTTGCTAACTTCGATGCATGATCCTTAACAGGTTATGAAGGCGGAATGGTTGATTCACCTTCAACAGTAAGGTTCACCCCCAGGACTGACTGAGCGGGTCTGGTTAACTGGGTGAGTGTGGGCTCTGTCCTGCCCACTTCTTCCTCATTTACCAGCTCCCCCTACAAGTTTACGTTCTGGTGAAATATGTTAACCTTCCCAGATAGAGGCGAGTGCCCTCCAGTCAAGGGTGTGCTTGTAAGTCTGCTGGAGCCCCCACTCAAGCTCCAGGGGCCTCTCAGTGGTCCTGGGGCAAAGAGCCCCTCCTTCTCTCCACAGAGAACTGAACGTTCTTCCCCTCTTCCTAATGAGGCACTTTTGTAAACACTCACATGTGGCTCTTTTTTAACCCCACTTCTTAACGTTTGCCTTTTAAACACCAAGATTCATCTGAGCTCAACTGACAATGTCACCAATTCAAAAACGTTTTCATTTTCTAGCCTCCAAAAAGGCCATCAGCTGGGTCCTTCAGGTTCCACAGGCCAATTCTAACTACCCTAGCCTTACATGTACGACCTTGGTATTCTAAAACTAAGCAAACATTATTTGTCATAGAAAAATAATTGTTAAAAAAGAAAAACACAACTGCTCACACAGCCTGATGTGCGTGCCCTCACTACACATGACACAACTGTCCCCCCCCCCCCGTGGAAGCACAGGGAACCCTGACATTTCCCCGACACAAAGCAAAAGCCTACGGCCATGTCAAAACGAGGGAGGACACGAGGAAATGCGCAAGTCACGAGCAGCAGCAGGATGCTTGTGCTGATAGTCCATTTCCAAATTAGGGGGACTCGTAATCAGACCGGACTTGGCCAACAACTAACAGTGTGACCTTGGCCCAGTCCGGTTCCCTTCTTAAGCTTTGGTTTCCTTATCTGCACCCATGCCAACAGTGTAGGGTTGACAGGGGATTGATTAACTGAGCTAATGAATGGAAAGTATTAAGTTCCTGATACATGGTAGGTTTTTCATACTTTGTTACCACCCTTTCATTCATTTGCTGTTATTTCAAGTGCCCACGTACTACTGGCATAACACTGGGTATGGCCTTGTGAGAACCAGAGAAATGTAATAGCTTTTTTCCTTTGTGAATCTTATAATATATTCATTCATTCAATAGACAATTATTGAGTGCCCACTTTGTACCAGACACCCTCGTAGGTGTTAGGGTTACAAACATGAATAAAATAAGCCAAGGCCCCAGCCTTCAAGTGGCTCACATTCCGGTGGAGAGGATCAGACATGTAATCACATACAGTGTATGTACAGCACAGTAAGAAGAGCCACACCACAGGTATGTGGCATGAGTGTCCTCTCAGACCTAAAAAGCATAAATTAACCTGGGAGAGGGACCCTGAGCAGAGAATTCTGGGTAGGTGTGCATACAAAATGTGATGTGCACGAGGGAGGTTTCTGCAAGTTTTGAACATCTGTAGAGCAAAACGGTTCTTGCGGATGTCACAGAAAACATGGCTGAGGAAAGTACTTGAGAAGCCAGTGAAGAGGTTTGGTCTCTTTCCTGAGAAGGTGAGGGGCCATGAAGACTTTTAAGCTGTTTGGGGATAGCTCAATTTTCTGCCTTTCGGGCAGTCCCTCTGGAGGCTGGGGTATGATGGAAGTTGGGCCAGACTGGCCCACGGGGAGGTAAAAAGAACAACTGGATTTTTGTTCAGACGAGAGATAAGGAAGGCTCACACCAAGGCAGTGGCAGCCAAGGGTGTGGGGAACGGTTATGGCTACCACCATCATTCACGAGGAAGACTTCATGGGCCTCGGTGACTGACAGAATGAAGATGGGGAGAAGCTGAGGCTGACTCATGCTACTGGGTGCTTGTCAGCATCCTTAACAGAATCAGGAACAAGAGGACTAGGTTTGGGAAGGACTGACACACACGCACAGTGACTTATTTAGCCCATCAGAAGAGCAATCCCACACACCAGTACACCACCGGCCTTTGGATTATTGTGCCAAATTAGACCAAGGAGCAAACGCTGTCACTCCAGAGGAAGCCAACACAGCTTGGTCTTTTAAAAGGCTCCTCTTTATATAATTTTCCCCTTTTACAGGGAGCAACATCACTGATACATTTTGAAGTAATGTGCCTACTATCAGATGCCTTGACATCTGAAAATCACTCATTCCAGGGCCCCAACAGCAGTTAAAAAGTGACTGCCTCTTCTTCCCTGCACCTCATACTCCTTGTTCTGCTCAGTACCTTATGCTATGGCCAACCACTTCTTTTGCAGCAGGAGTGTGACTGTGTAATTGCTGGTGCATTTTAGAGTAGTCCAAGATTCATGGAGAACGCCTAACTTCTCCAAAAATCTTTGGTTCAGATACTGTATGAACAAGGTAAAGTCTGTTGCGAACAAGTTTATGAAACAGGCAGGGAGCCTATTGTTCAGGAGAGTTGCAATACGGAGGAAGGTGCTAGAAATGCAAAGTGGAATGAGCATAATTTCTGCCATTAAAGTTTTACAGTCTGATGGAGAAGGCAAATCAAGCCTTAAAGGGCTGCTGTGTTACACCACACAATGCTAGGGGAGCAAGGGAAGGGAATGGCCAACCTATTCATGGATGCTCACAGCGTCTTTCCGTAGGTGACATATGTATAAAACACAGAACAGAAAGTTTACCAGGAGCTGTGTCCCAAGCAAGGTACATGCCAAGTGCTCTGGAAAAGGGACTACTATTTCCCTCTAACTGAGTAGGTCCAGCAAGACAGTTTGGAAGAGACTACATTTTAGCTGGAACTTCAAAGGGTCAAATGAACAAATTCCTGGAAAAAAAAAAGTGGAAAACCTAAGGGCATGTTTGAAGAACTGGGCAATGGGCTTTCCCAGGATCAGGTTTAGGTTTGGGGCTACAAGACACGGAGGGAGACAGACATGGAATACTTTGTAAAAGTTAACAGCAAATCTAGAGTTAAATCGTACCACAACATTCAAGAAATACCAGGAGGTAGCAAATGATTAAGAGCTACTTAGGGGCAAGAACCGCATGCACAAGTCAGAGGAATGATGAGGTCACTTGTGCACCTGAATCCTAAGGGGCCTACAGCCTCGAGAACACAGGCCACTTTTGGTCTGGAAAGGCATTCTTGTCTGCTCAGCAGATGCTGGATAAATGTTGGTTCAGTGAGTTAATCTTTCCCTAGCTAGCTAGAAATGGTAGAGGACCTGGAGCTCCCTGCTCCTGTGTTTAAACTTTAACCAATAAACTGTAGTGGAAACCTAGGCACCCCAAAGGAACTTAGGAAAGTACCATCCTCTCCCTTGCTCAGAAACCAACGAAGAAGTCAGCTAACTGCCCTCCAAAAGTTGCACCAAGGCTGTGCAGCCCCAAGGCCCCCAGGCTCCGAGTTCTAACTCAGTTTCTGCAGGAACGGAAGAGGAGTGGGGGAGGACCAAGAAAAGATCCACAGACAGCGAAGGAAGCCAGCTCATTACGGTACTCCTGGAATGTTTTCCCTCCCCAAGGGATGGCCAGGTAGGGCAAAGAGTATGGAACTTGGAGCCTGGGTCTCTGCCACGACCTGACAGTGAACGAGTCATTTAATCTTTTAAGTCTCTGTGTCCTGTGTCCCCATTTGTAGAATAAGGTGGTTGTGGAGCCCACACTAAGTATTTACGGTCTACCACGTGCCAAGTGAGACGTTTCCCACCTTCTCTGTTAACCCTTACAAGCACCGTGGTGGATATTATTAACCCCATTTTACTCAAGGCATTCAATTCAGAGCACTGAAGCAACACGTCCAAGGTCACCCTGCATTAGTGGCAGGGCGACACTGCAATATGAGGTTGACTCGCGGTCCCCGTTTAATACGGGTTAACCTCCCTAAATGAGGGTCTCGGGCTCCCATTCCTCAACTACCCGACCGGCACCCCCCCTCCTCCCTAAACTCCCGGGCAACGCACCCCTTCCACCCCAAGTGTGCTGTGGAAGGACTGTCGCTCAAACTCGAGAAATTTTTCACACCACTGTGCCAGCGGAGCCCGCCCCGCCCACGTCTCCTCCTCACTGGATTGGTCAAATTCAGGGAGGCAACTAGTAGGCTCAGAGGGCCTGTCACCCCCCAATTCCTCCCAGCGCTCTGGGCGCACGCGCTCCGAGCGTCCGTGCGTGCGTGCGTGCGTGCGAATGAGCACGTGAGGTCCCGGATCGTGCACAGGGGGAGGAGGCAGGAAATAGAAGGCGAGGGGCGGGGCTACCGTTGCCATGACAGTGACGTCAGGCGTCGGGGAGCGAACCCGGCCCCTTCCCCACGCGCGCGCGCGCACACAGACATGCACACGCGCGCGCACTGCCGCTCTCCCTCCGACACACTGGAGGGAAAGGTCAAACTAAAGGCGAGGGAGCGGGGAGGCCGGAGGAGCCGCCACTGCCGCGCGCCATGACGGACGCGGCCGAAGCGGCTTTCTCTCCGCCGACGCCGCCGAGCCGTTGCTCTCGTCGCGCCCCCTGCCCCCGCCCCCCATGTCCGTTTTCCCCCTGTCCCCTACCCCCAGCGCTCGCGCGTCCACGCGTCCCCTCCCCCCCGGCGCTTCAAGCGCGCGTCGGGCCTGAAGCGCGCGCTGGCCGGGAGCGGGAGCGGGCGCCACGGGGTGGGGGCTGCGGCGGACGATCGGGCGGCCTCCCCGCGCGACCCCCGACGCCCTCGGCGATGGCCCGCCAGGTGAGTGCGGTTGGTGGGGAGAGGATGTCAGAGGACGAGGCGCCCGGCGAGCTCAACCCCCTGCCCTACCCCTTCCGGGGGCGCTGACTGGCGTTTGGGACCCGGCCTCTTGGGGGCGTCGCGGAGTCAGCCTATCTCGGGGCCTTTTTTGGAGCCTCTGCCCCTTCGGGGTCGGGCCCCGGAGTGGTGGGCGTTTGGGACAGGGGGCGTGCAGTCACTGACCAGGCGTTGGCAGGGCCACCCGGGCGTGGGGACAGACGACGGGAGGTAGGTGGGCCCCTCTCTGGGGCTTGGTGAAGTGCAGGGAGGGGGCGAGGGGCGGAGGGGCCGGGCCAGGTGTGCGCAGGGGCCCGCAGGAAGCTTTCAAGAAATGTTTGTTGGGCAGTTGGGAGAAACTCTGCCCTTGGGGCGAGGTGCCTGCCTTCTACCCCAGCCAGCGAAAGTGGCGGATTTCAGCAAAACTCGGGGGAAGCAGGCAGGGCAGGATGGGAGGGAGAGGGCCCGGGAAGACCCGTCTGGATGGGAACCAGAGATGAACGAATCCGACTAGGGCATGATGTGTGGACGTTGCCATGCCAGTGTTTGATGTCTGCTGCTCGTGGTTATTTTAGGACTAAAGGGTAAAAAAGTTACTTGGGAAAGAGAGAACTGCTTGAATGGTCAGAAGTCCTTCCCTGTTTATGCAGGAAATGGGTTAATCTTTCACACACACGTCCCCCCGCCAGTTGAATCTACACCCAGTGGACTTTAAAAATACTAAATACAAACTCTGAAGCCCCAAACAAGGTAATGTTTGTCTGATGAGTTTCAGGTGTCAGGTTCCGTGTTCCCTGGGAGAAAAACAGGAGGACAGCGAAGTACTTGATATGCTATAGCAGTCGCCTTTTTGTAATAAGCTTTGGAGCCTATCAAAGCAGAGTTGAGCTCTAACAGCCAGGGTTAAGTAATCACATTGACCCAGCACCACCCACCAATCAGGAGCTTGCCTGGAAGTAACTGGGAAGACTGCTCCCAGCCCAGCACCCTGCTGATGGTGAAAAACCGGTGCTTCTGCTGATTGTTTTTCCTCTTTAATTTTCCACTGCTGTAACGCATGCTACCTATTTTCCAGACGTTGGGAGGGATTATCCACAGTTAAACTGCTCTCCTCTGAGTCACTTTTAAATGATCAAGCACTAGTTCTCCCGGGTCTTTTTTCACAGTGAAAATTACTTGGAAATTTCAAATAGAGTAGTTTCAAATCGATAAGGTTTTTTTGATTTAGCTTAAACAGATTATACCAAGTGGGTCACGTGTTTAAAATTTAAATCTCAGCCAAGAACATGTCTGGTCCGTGAAAGGTTCGGGGTTGTGACAGCCGAGGAAATGTCTGAAGGGTGTTTGGTGAAGGATCAGAGAGCAGGCGGGACCCCTTCCTGGAGAGTTTAACGTTAACCGGTAGGTTCAACATATGCAGATTCGTTCCTCACCTGGGAGCCTTTCTGTCATGAAGGATCTCTGGTTATTTGTCTTTTTCAAAAAGTTGTGTCCACAGAGAACCCTCATTTTGAAATTGAGTCGTTGTGGCGAGTAGCCAGGATACCCAAGGCTCTCAGTGCAAGCTGTGAGGGAGGATTATGCAGCTTGGGGCCTTGTTAATCCTTTCTGCACCGCAGTTTCTGTACCTGGTCCTGGGCTGTGATGCCCCTTTCACGTGTGGCTCCTGTTGGCTGTTGGCCACACATGTCTGTAAGGAGTTCTGTCCGGGGGTGCTGGAATATTACAACCTAAAACATCATTTCCTGTGATACGTTACTATATATTTATTTATGTTTTTTCCCTTCCTTCTCTTTGTAAAGGAAACCCTAGAATTGGGCAAACCAGCACTTACTCGGCATATCCCCCTCCCGTAGGTGTCAGTGACCTTGGTGGCATCATGGAGGTCAGTGTTCATGAAGATAAAAAGTTCTTGCTTTCTGCCAAGTGATAAAGATACATGGTAAAGTGATCTAAGATATGTATATTTTGATTTTTTTAAAAATAATTTTTAGTGGGCATTATTATGATTATTACCAAAAATAATATATTGACTCCCTCTTGGGACCACTTTTACGTTTCTGTTTTACATTAAAAAACATAATCACCCAGCTTCTTTTTTCAACTTTTCTAGTATTGCTTGTATATCCTACCACAGATGAACGACTGGTTTTGGGGTGACATTTTTAGAATTTGGGAACCAGGGCAAAGGGCAGTGGTGCTGGGACGAAGTTAGCCTGTGAAAGCAGCAGCGCTCCCTTGAAGGAATTTGGTATTTACAAGGATAAGATTACACAATAAATTAAATAGTGGTTAGTTAGGTTATTATGTGAGAATTCCATATTTTACAGAGAGGGCTCACTAAAAGTTTCCTTCCAATAAGTAATGCTTTTTTTATGATACTTATAAAAACATGATTTGACTTAATGAAAAAGCGGTTGGCACACAGCAATTTAGGAACATATTTTTGGCATATTGAATGATTTATTAATGGATTTCTTGAATTGTCTCTTTCCCAAAAGTGTTTGGGGGCAAAATTATAGTATTAACAGACTTCGTAAGTGCAAAGTCTGTTACTTATGTGCAACCTATTAATGTTGTAACTGAATGGGAAAATTATCATCTGATTTGTGCTTTACCATTTAAGGAGTACATTGGAACCTAATTAAAATGCCAGAATGTTAGGGCCAAGTTTGTCTGGAAACCCATCCGAGGTAGTTGAGTTACTGAGGTGTCAAAAGCACCTTGTTACAAGATACTCTCGCTAGGATGGTGGTCCTGCAGCATGGACCGGCAAGTGGTTGTGCTCAGACTACAGCAAAGTTAAAATAAATAGATTTGGTCCAAAGTCCACATGTAATGCAAACCATCACCTTGAATTTTCCTCTAGGTGCAAATTATTCTCCAGAATTAAAGGCTCGATTTTCCTAAGGTGCAGTTCTATTTGGGTCACTTGTGGAAAATTCTATTTTGATAAAAGAACAACTGCATACTCTTTAAACCTTCAGGGAGGCTTTTTATTTTTTTTCTTTTTGTTAACGCATTTGGGCTTATTTGGAATCACAAGAGATGTTGTATGAAATACCTGGGGATTTTCATTCTGAAATCATTTTGCTTTGGTGAGTGTGAGTTAACATGAGAACCTGCTAACAGGGCAGCTCAAACTTCCTTGGGATGAGGGAGAGAAGGAGGAACTAGACACAGACTTCATTAGGGGTAATTCATCAAATTTACCCTGCTTTGTGCTCTTCATGCCTGGCTTCTTAGAGTGACAGCTCTCCTCCTCACTTTCAGAGGAGCCTTGTTCCTAAAGAAGGGATTGAAGAGACAAGAGCTAAACATACAGGTATGTCAGCATTCAGCTATCTTTTGAGAAGTTTAATCGTTTTTTGTTTTTTATGCGTTAGAAAGAAAGAAATTTCCATGCTGACTGTGGACTGAGGAGCCCAACTTTAGGATAATGGGCACTGTTTTATCCATGTGTAACTGAATATTATAGAAATGTAAGGAACGGCTTGAATGATGCCACTGGTTTTTTAGAATGGGCTCTTAGTTCCTGAATTGAACAAATTAATAAGAATGAAGAGTGAAGATGTGATATTAGAGAAGTGTTTAATTTTTTTTAAATCCCAAGGATCTGTCCCCAAGGATTGCTAATGTAAAGCGTGGTGAGGTAGATAAGTTCATTACTTAGGTTTATCATTAATGAGGATGTGCAATTTAAGAATTTTTCAAGTACGTGCAAAAAAAAATAATAATAATTAGACTGTATTTAAAAGGTATTTGTGCCTGGGTCTGGGAGAAAAGAGGTGATGGTCAGAAATTTTCATTGGAATTTAAGGCTGAGTGATGGTCTCCATTTCATTACTTAGCCCTCTGTCTCTTCAAATGTCACTTCACATTCCCATCCCCAGTTTTGTTTTCTGTGAAATGTGGTCAGTAGTGCCACATGCTTTGTGTAAGCTGGGTTCTGAAATAATATTTGCTGGACTTCTTAATCATAAAATACCACTGGAGCGGGATTTAAAAATGTGTATACCTTGCATAATGTGCAGAAATTTGAGCAAAAGTTTTAAAAATAAGAAAGGCTGAGTTCAGAATTTTAGTCACAGGTGATTGTATGTTGCATTTTTCACTCTCCTGAAAGGACTTTCTCTCACTATTGCATGTTTGTGTTTTCCACACCCCTGTTGTGCTGGTTTTAGTGTCGGGTCGTCTTACCTGTAGCGTCAGCAGAACGTTCAGCATTATGAAACTGTTCCCTGTGTTTCCCCCCAACTGCCCCCTCTGGGAGATTGTCTGAATTTCAGATATTGAGTGTGGTTTAATCAGAAGTTATTCTAAATAGGAAGGCTATTGCAGTTTTCACAAACTGGAGGAAAATATAAAGATATCTTGAAATAGTTTTAAACATTTTTGTATTACTGTGTGGACAATTAAACATGGTGTGTATAATTCAGATTTTCTATTATTAGCATTTAAGTTAACTTTATTTGGTGTATTGTTAAATTCAACATAGTAATTGCATAGTCTCTTAAAAATATATATTTATGGATTATTTTTTTTAAAAACCTGCCCTTAAATGGGCAAGAGATAGAAATTTTACTCCAAAACCTTCTAATTGAATATATAGTTAAATGTATATGTTTAAATGCTTGATATTGGGTATTGTTTTGATTGGTATTATTATATATGAGGACTTTTTGTGTTTTTATAGGATTACTTTCAAGTATATATTTATAAACAGAAGCTTTCCTTTATAAAAAGTCATTTGTATTTAATGATTATTTGATAGTGCTCACTCAGACTTTTATATTTGAAATAAGTGGAAATGAGTAATTTATTAAGCTACTGTCCCAAAATGTGCTAATTTGGTTGGAACATGTGACATCATTTATTTTTCTATAATGTACAGTTATTTTTATCTCGCTCAGATTTATAGCAGAATAGTTGGCTATTTTTGCAAATTTAGGAGTGTAGAATATGCCCAGAAATGATCTATTGAATGCTAAGCCTTGAACTGAGTTTACAATATTATTTGGGATAGTATTTTCCTTACAATGACATTTATATTGTTTCTGTTTAAGTACCATTTCTTGAGCATGCCTGTAAGTGAACATATTGCACATCTGGGTCAAATGATGTATTGAAGGACTGAATTTCCATCCTCTGCTCCTCTTCCCGCTTCCTCCCCTTCCTTGTCAGTCAGCAGGTGGTCCTCACACCCTGGGAGGGGCTCTCATGCGCAGCGGGGCGTGGGGCGGTGCGGGATGGTTGTTGGCTGGTTTTTCTAAGTGTGTGATATCTGATGGAGAAAGTGAGACTGTTCTGTAACTCCCACTATGTGTTAAGCATTGTTTTGAGAATTTGTTTTTAATTAATTTACTTATAAAGGGGATGACACTTTAAAATGTCCCCAAAAATATCAGAGTGAGGAACAGGAGAGAGTAAAGGTAGAGAGGATTGTAGGGTTAGGTTAGATCCTGGAAAGTAAGTACGATTGTTTGCTGTCCAACATTAAATTACTAAGTAGCTTTTCTGTAGGACTGTGACCTTGCTGTCGCATTAGCACTTCTCACCATGGAGTCAGGAGTATTAAATTGTCAGGAACAGCAAACGCACATCTTGAGTTAGTTTTACATGTTATTGCTGGGAACAGGCTAGATGGCTGTGAGACGGGTGGGCGATTTCACCGTGGTGGTCATTTTCAGTGATCACGTTTAGAACTCCCAATACTGTAAGGTGGGAGAACAGGTACTCAAGTGATAGGTGGGGAAGGATTTTCACGTACAAAGTCATTGTTAAGAAAATTCAGGTACACCAATCTTGAAAAAATCACGTCCCACCAGTTACAACCACAGTCTGTGTTTCGCATATTCGGCAGCTGTTTGTGTCTGCTCATAAGTTCTAACTCTCAGGTTGGAAGATGTGGTCACTTAAACTACAGTTTAACTCAGTGCAAGAGCTGATAATGAATCTTTACCTTCCCTTTTCTGTATTAACCACTTTTTATCATTAATTTCAAAGACCTGATCCTGTCTGCTTAGCTCTGTGTGTGGCTAGTTCTATAAGTGAAGGGAAACTGCCTGTCAGAGTGAACCCTCACACCTGAGCAGTCAGAGTCACATCAGGAGAGGTGTGAAGTGTGTACAGACATTATTGTTTAGGTACACAGTTTTTCTTTCTGAAGCAGTGGATTTTTGGAAAAGGATCTTTATTTATTAGTGTGAGAGGGACAGAGAGACCAATGTGTTGTTCCACTTATTTACACATTCATTGCTTGCTTCTTGTATGTGCCTTGACCAGGGATCGAACCTACAACCTTGACATTTAACAACTGATCAACCCAGCGAGGGCCTAAAGCAGTGGTTTTGAAATTGTTTTGGGAAGGCTTCTGGAGGAAGTCAAGCAGGTTCATCCCAATTTCAACTGGTACAGTTTTAGCGTGATCAAATTTAAGTATGAAGTTTGCATAAAATTTCATTCGAGTGCAGGGTTTTGTTGTTGAAAATAGAAAGTGTGGTAGCTGCTGTTGGTAGCATATTTGATCTCATCGCTGTCCTGCTTAAATCCTTGCAGTCGTTGGGTATTTTTGTTATGGCCCTGAGACTTTCCTTATCTAGCTCCAGCTCCATTCTTCATCTCGCATTGCTGTTTCCCTTGCTTTCCGTGCCTCCTGCCTTCTAGCTCTACTTCAGCTGCGTGGTGTTCCCTCGGAGGAAAATGTCACTGCACCATGCCTTTGCACATGGAACGGCCATCACTCATGCCGTGCTAGGTGGAACTCTCTTCCCTTGGGGCCTTGGTTATGGCTCCATAAAAGCACTTCATTGTTTTGTAACTGCGGCCCCTTGAGAGCAGAGACCATCTAACTGACCTTTGTGTCCATACCACTTGGTGTTCATTAAGTAGTCAAATGGCGGTGGAATAATTGCATTTAGAACTTGAGAAGTAGTAGAATTACCTTAATGCACACTCTTTTGAATAAAACATCCCAGATCTAGCCTGTTCAGAGTATTTTTAGTGACATGGTGTCAGGCATTATGCTAAGTGTGTGAAAGGCACTCAGTTACACTTACCATGAAGTATAATAACGCCAAACTATATAGTACATGGAAAGATTAGATTAGATTGCATTAGGTGCTATTGGCTTAAATGAAGTGATGGATTGGATTCAGTCATCTGATCTTAAAAGCTGGCTGCGAAAGCATTTAATAATTCTATAGTCTTGACTGTCCATGAAAGAATTTCTTCATATGTGGTTAAAGCTCACAGACTCAGAAAGATCTTCAGATGGCAGTGTGTGTGTGTCGCGATGCCCACCCACGAAGGTGAAAGAGTGGGTCCTGGAGCTGTCCTGCGTGAATTCACGTTCTTTCCCACCTGTCCATAGCTGTGTGATCCTGTGCAAGTTACTTGTATTTTACCTAAAGCTCGTATTTTACCTAAATACCTGCAGTGAGGGCAGGAAGTAGGGCATTAGTAATTTATGTCAGTATAGTGAAACCCTGAAATCATTCAGTGCCTCCTTTTCTTATCTGTAAAATAAGGATATTGATAGTACTACTTTAAATGGCTCTGTTGAAGGGTATACATGAGTTAATGTACGTTGAGCACTTGAAAATGTCCAACACACAGTACATGTTAGCTATAATTAATTTCTAGTGGCTTCTTTAAACAAATGTTTATTGTGCGTCATTTCTATCAGATAGTTGTTTTAGTACACAAGTGCCTAATTTAAAAGAAAATTAACATTCGTATTCGGTTACTATATTCTAAAACTGGTAACTGTTTTGTCTCCTCACTGGCTCGTTCCCACCCCCGGTGGGGTGCAGACTGTCTTGTCTGAGCGTGGACTTGGGAGCTTTGGAGCTGGGCTCTCCTGACCCTGCAGGAGACTGTTCTGTTCCCGTGACCTTTGTGATTCCCAGTCTTGCCCACAGCAGAGGGGAGCAAGAGAAAAGCGGGAGGAGGAGGGGGACCCAGTGACAAATTGAACAAGCCTTCACCTATTCCAAATAAGTCCTAAATTTCCATGCTCCTTAGTAGCCAAAGATGTTCGACCTTTTTGCTTGTCACCTTTTCCTCTACCTTTTTGACTTGAAGAGCAGATTTTTAAAAACCTGAATGAACGTTCATTCTGGAAAGGCATGTACACATTTTCTTAAGTCACTGGACCTGGTTTTTAAGCTCGTATTTTACCTAAATACCTGCAGTGAGGGCAGGAAGTAGGGCATTAGTAATTTATGTCAGTATAGTGAAACCCTGCTAAATGTGCCCATTTAGGATGCAGAGAAACATTTAAGGGAAAAAGAAATTTGTATCCCAAGATACTTAGCAAAGAGTGGTTATAATTACAAATGAATAACATGTAATACCCCATACGTGTTCATAGCCTGCTTTGACTTTCTCTTGTGTAGCAATTAAAATACAGTGAGAAATTAGTGGGTAACTCTAAAAAACTCCATTAAAGGAAGGATTTTAAAAAACAATTTTGAGTTTACTGTGTCAGTTGAGTGATTTGAAGATGAGGGCCTCGGATGCAAAGGTGTCGGGTGTTTATACACTCTGAACCGCCTACTGGGGAGCCCACGGTGCACAGAGAAGGTGTGGGGGGGGGGGGGGTGAAGGCTGGAAATAGAGTGGGAAAGTGCTGGATGTTGAAAAGAGTTAGGAAACCAAATAAGACATTAGCACGGAACCATTTGTACATGCCAGTGGCACATGGGTAACAGTCTGCAGTGGGAATCTGAACACTTACTCAAGTCGATCAATGTACTGATGTTGTCTTGTAATTGCAGCATTAGTTTAACATTAGCAAATGTTTGCTTGATTGCCATTGTAGGAACTCATAAAATATTTTTTTGCACCTCTTTGGAAATTATAGGAGTTAAGTCATACCAGGAAAAACAGTTTCTAGAATAAATACAGTTCTGAGCAAGCCTGTTTCCTCTGTACAAATTGAGACACTGTGTCCACGTCCCTGTTGAAGATTACCAAGCTTGAAATTTCATTTCCCTTCAGAAGCGTGCCTCTCTGTGCTAGGCTGAGCAGCTTCTTGTTTTACTTTTTACGTAAAGTTCTTGTTTCTTGTTGTTGTTGTTGTTAGTATTAATATTATTTAATCAGAAGAGAGAAATACTGTTTGGACCTTTCCAAATGCCTGGAAGATGTTTAGTTTTGTAGAGGAGCGGGTGAGGTTTGCCCC
Source organism: Tonatia bakeri (assembly GCA_004024845.1). Taxonomy (NCBI): domain Eukaryota; kingdom Metazoa; phylum Chordata; class Mammalia; order Chiroptera; family Phyllostomidae; genus Tonatia; species Tonatia bakeri. The sequence continues at coordinate 73,000 of PVIA01007040.1, forward strand.
TGCTCGCCGTTCAGGCCCCTCACGCAACAGCAGCTCCACCGTGTCCTCTGCCATCCACCCTTGTTGTTTGGGAAGGGTTCCAGTTGTCAGAAATAACTTCTCTTTGAGCTAGATCTGTTTCCCTAACTTCCACTTGCTGATATGAGAAACGTATTCTTCTCACACACAGTAACTCCTATTAAAGTACTGAGAACGACTATCAAATCCTACTCAAGCCTTTCTGCTGCGCTAAGGAGAAAAAGCCCTAATTCTCAAACTGTACACACAGGACATGCTTTACAGACCTCTCCCCGTCCCCGTCTGCATCAATCAACTCACGACAAGGTCTGTTTGTCAGTGTGCCTCTTAAAATACGGTGGCCAGGACTGAACTGCCTCCATCAGACGTGGTCGGGTGATTGCTGGATACAATGAAGCTATTATCCAGATACTGTACTTCTGCTAATGCTGCCTGAAATTTGCATTACGTGTTTTGGCAGCCACATTACCCTTTGATCACACTGAGCTTACGGTCAGCTAAAACCTTGTCTCTTTCATGTGAACCGCTTTGTCTGATCTTTGTTATTCTTCACTTGCCAGTTGATGCTTTGAAAGTAAATGCAGGATATTATGTATTGCGTTACTGTGAAAGTTGAAATGAATTTATCTTTATCAAATTTCATCCCATTGCACTATCCGGAGGTCTCAGCTAACATTTGCATGATATGGTAGAGTTTTCATGGAGCTTTCACAAATATTTTAATTTAATCTTTACAACAACCATCCAAGAGTCAAAAGAGAAAGATGGCTTTCCACTATGTCAGGAACTGGCAGACGCAACACTCTGGTTGCAGGTTTTTGGTTCCAGGTCCTGTGCTCATCTTGTCACTGGTCACCGCGTGAGCACTGAGCCTGTCCTCTACTGTGTGGCCAGCACCACGCGGCTGGTGCATCCCGTGAGCAAGACAGACGGCAGGCCCGCCCTGCGGTGTGGGTAGCCTGGCATACAAGTGACCGCCTCCAGTTACTGAGCACTTCCTGCTGGGGGGGCGCTGTGGTAAACTGTGGTGTTGTCAGAGCACCTGTTGCCTCTCCCTACCAGGCTCCTCTCGGTAAGGAAATTATATTTCCCATTCTGTTGACACCAGGTTTGGACACTTGGCTTTCCTTGACCAGTAACAGTGTTAGAGGAAGTGACACGTCCCACGTCAGAGCAGAGGCTTCACATTCCATCTCATGGTTCTGCCTCTCTCATAAAACCAGCTGCTGCGGCTAGGGCTGGCCCCAGGAGAGTGGAGCCCCTTGGACGCCCACGCGTGGCAGATGCTTCATGTGAGTGAGCCGTGAACGCGTGTGCTGTGGCCCCGTGGTTTGGGGGCCGTTGGTCACCGTGGCACAATGTAGCCCAGACAGTGTGTGTCCTGACCACACCGAAGGCACTCCACGGAGACGGGGACTCGTCCTCGGCGAGCCCACGGTGCCAGCGGCGTCACTAGCCTCCTCTTGTTTACTGGAGCCGTCCGCCAGAAATGGCAGTGTTCTTTAAGAGCCCTGTCATACCTCGTTGGAGTCATCTTCGTTATTTTTTTGTCATAGGCTTATAACAGTTCTTAAATACTTTAGAAGTTAAAAATGTGGGCAGAGTTAGAGTCTAGAACCTAGATAATTGGCAGAGTGGATGTGCTGGCACCTGAAAAGGAAACAGAAGATTTGGGAGTGAAGATACAAGTTCATATTTTAGGCATCACCTTTATGCCATTCTCTTTCTTTGATCAGGTTGTGTTGAGCCTCCATCTGCTCCTGGTGTGCCAAGTGGAGCCATTGCGGAGTGAAGTGAGGAGGGCAAGCAGGTCCCCGCTCTCGCTCTCCCGAGGCTTCTGTCCTGGCGGTGCGACATGGGAAGCAAACAGGCGTGACAGTGAGCGCGCTGCGTGGCTGCAGGTCACGGTGAGGCCTGTGGAGAGCGTCAAGGAGGGAGCGGGGGGAAAGAGTTGCAGGGCTGGGGGCCCTCTGGGCAGGCAGAGAAGGCCTCTTCGAGGGGCGCCGCGGGAGCAGCCTGGAGGGCTGGCAGGAGCCAGGCACAGGAAGACCACCGTGTGGCGAGTGTGAGGCAGAGACAAGCCTGGAGGCTGGTGGCCAGTGCTGGAGAGGTCTGGGTTCTCGAAGGCAAATGCTGTTTTATTTTATATCTTTGACATTTTACTAACACTTGTGCACTTGTATGTATTTCTAAAATGGTTTTTATTTATAGTTACGTACTTGTATGAGATACACTTGTGTATGTTTTCAGAAATGGCGTTTTGTGGATTTTTCCTTACGTGGCAGTGGACTAGCACAGCAGTAAGGAACACAACTTCGATTGCAGTTACGAGCGTGGTTACTGACCACATAGGAGCACTCAGTGAGTATTAACGAGTCTTTATTACTAGGGTACAGTGCGTTACAGAATCTGGAATTATTGAGCAGAATGGACTTTCAGAATTACTGTCTTAACTTTTTTCTTTTACGGAAGAACCGACTTAGATCCAAAGAGGTTAAGTGGTTCACACTGTATACACATGAAAAACAAAGTAAGCCTGGTTTTTATTGTCCTCCCAGTTGTAGGAAGAAGGGCCTTGAGGCAAAATGCCGAAACCCAGGAAAAGACAGTGGCATCAGTTGTCTTCGTGTTTGCTGCCGTCTGTGTCTCTCACTCGCATGACACCTGTGGCATTTTACACTCGGTCCTGAGGGTGTGCTCAGCTGAGGGTGTTGGGATGGATCAAACGCCCCTCCCTTAGTGCACAGACACGTGAGCGAACAGTTGCCACGAAGGCTAAACACGTGATAAAGGCGAGCGCAGTATGTGGTGGGCGCACGCGGTGGGCACGGCTGGTCTGCGGCTTTGAGTGCAGAGTCTGTCCACCTGCGGAGTCGGGTGTGCTTGGCCCTTCATTTCAGGGAACCCATGCTGTGTTGCCTCAGCTCTCCAGCCTCTCCTGTGCCTTTCGCCTCCCAGCCGTAGCCCTGGGCCGACCATGAGCCAATCTGAAGTCCCTTCGTTAGGCGGTCTCTGACCAGTCCCTGTGTGACCAGGACAGCTTGCCTGGACAGCCCTCTCTGTTCCTGCTGCTTCGGAGCCCTGAGGCCTCAGCATGCACGCGGGGCCAGTAAGAAGCCACCTTGGCATCGGTATTGTCTTATTTTAAATTGAATAGCATTAGAGACTTTTAAGAATAGTTGATGCAGATTTTATTAATGCCTCATGTTTGAAAAATTCTTAAACTGAGAAATGATGTTTTTTCTTTATTTTGGCTCAATTGCCCCCCCCACACACACACACACACACGTGCAACCATTCAAGAAAACTAGCACATGAAGTTCATTGTTGATGTGCTAAAATGTTCCGAACCTTAAAATAAGGGACCGGAAATGCATTCGGAGAACAGGTAGACAAAGGAGCACTGCTGTAGTTAAGGAGAAACAGTAGTTACTTGTTAAGCCTTCTTCTTTCAAGAGCTTATAATTTTGTATGTAACCCAAACATTATCCCTTGTGCAGACATGCTTTATTCTTGCTCTTGGTTCTGTGTTATAAGGTTTGGTTACAAAGTGAAGATATTAATTTTGTGTCTTCTGCACATAGTATGCTCACATTTCTTTTTGTTTTTTTTTTGTTTGTTTGTTTGTTTGTTTGGTAAGGTTCAGTTCAATCCCCCTAATCCTGCCTTCATTTAGAAAATAGTGTCTTTTTCTACGAGGCGTATCTTTGACATTGTTTCTGCGTGTAAAATCAAACCCCGCAAGCACAGCACACCTTGTCTGCAGTACTGGATGGCCGGTCCCTGGTGACCGTGCTGTGCTTGTGCAGAGTGCTGGAGGACGGCTTGTTCCGGTGGCCCAAGGTAGTGGGAGACCAGGCGTTCACCCTCTCTTGGGTCACATGAGGGTAAAATGACCCATCTCCGGGCCTGGTGGGGAAGGAATTGGAGGTTGAGAAGTATTTTCTATGAAGGGTGAATAAGGAATCCATAGTGAACGATTTTAGCACGCACAGAAAACATCCTCAGCATTGCCAGGTGTAGCGCCACCATCTCTCGGAAGGTCTCTGCGGTGAGTGCGCACCCTTCTCAGTCGACAAGGCGTACGGCACAGGCGAGAGCAGGCTCGGGAGCCCAGCCGTGGGGTCCAGGGCCCGGTCTGCTGGCTCTCGTGAGGTTCTGGGCAGACTGCTTTCCATCTCGTGCTCGTCATTACAAAAAAAAGGGTCGTGCTGGTACCCATCTGGCAGGGCTGTTACAAGGAGTAGATGCATTACACACCTGACTTAGAACACTGCCTCAAACACAGTAAGCACAAGGTGGAGGTTGATCGTATTACTGATGGGTGTCTGTAAAACATTTTTAGTGGCTGGTTTCACTGGTGAAACTTTCATAGAGAATTTGGCATTTGAACTTGAAGTATAAGCAGTATTTATAAGAATGAAATTGAAAATAGGAAAAGTGCCTTGGCTGGTGTGGCTCAGTGGATTGAGCACCGGCCTGCAAACCAAGGATCGCTGGTTCGATTCCCAGTCAGGACACATGCCTGGGTTGCAAGCCAAGTCCCCAGTAGGGGGTGCATGAGAGGCAACCACACATTGATGTTTCTCTCCCTCTTTCTCCCTCCCTCTCCCTCCAAAAATAAATATCTTTATAAAAAAAAGAAAATAGGGAAAGCTATGTGAACACAGTTGGAAAGAGGAAGCAAAGAACCATCTTCTCTCCTTTTCTCCTGTCATTTATCACACTATCCACGTGCCTGCCACTGAGCTCAGCGTGTGATGGATGTTACTACGTTCTTACTCAGTCCTCACAGTAACCCAACAAGACGAGTGTCTTGAATGCTCATGCTACAGAAGGAGCCACAGAAAAATAAAATCACTTTCCCAAAGTCACAGAGTTACATGTTGGCCTACTTCTGTCTGACTGTAAAGCTCAGGTTCTTGCTTATGCAATTCTGCCTTCAGAAAAGTTGACTGTCAGAAACGGATTCCAGAAAATCTTTCAAAGGGTGGTCGCTTTGTGGTTGGAGTCCTGCACACCAGCAGCATCAGAGTGTGGAGAATGCGTGTGGGCACTCTGTCCGGTGAGAGGCCCCGGACACCGCATGCCGGTCATTTTAGAGGCTGCAGAGAGGCTTGCGTGCCAGGCCCGCTGAGTGGGTTGTTGCTGTTTCCCGTGTCATCCTAGCTGGGTGGGCGTGCTGCTTTCTCTGAGCTGCAAAAAACAGTGTTTCGGTTGTTGAAGTTTTTACTGTTTTTTAGTGGAAATTGTGCAACTCTCCCCAGCGGCATCCTCGCTGACTGATGACGTCAGTGCTGTCCACACACCTCAGCGGCCTGGGGCTGATGGCTGCCGGAGCCTTTCCAGCCCCTCCCGGGGTGGGGGGCAGTCTGCCCCTCCGCATGCTGACCCTGGGCATTTGGGTTTGGTCTGTGAGCTTTCTGTGGTGCGTGATCAGAATGTTACTGTCTGTTCCTTCCATCTCACTACTTCGTCACACTTTTCTTTAGCTTTAAGGGCATGTTATTGGAACTGAGGTGAAAGCCTAGATAGGTCGATGGTTATGATAACTTCATGTGCGTCAGAATCACCCAGAAGGCCTATTAGACACATTGCTGGGTCTGGTCCCCTCATCCCTGCTCCAGGGAGTCTGGGGCCGCAGCCTGAGAGCTGCTTTGCTGGGTATCCTGGGCCGTGCTGGTGCTGCTGGCACAGGGGCCACGTGTCCTGTGCGTGTGGGGCGGCGATTTGTTCAGATTTGAGGGGAGGGCGGACTGTTTCTCTGCCCTGCAAGCCTTAGTTCTGACTACCCAAAAGGGTATTCAGGTGTCACACCTGTGGTCATGAAGCACAAAACCGTCCCAGGTCTTGTGAGGGGACAGAAATGGGCAAGCGGTTAAAAAAAGTCTAATTGAAAAGTCATCTGTGAACACGCATTGATAGTTCGTAAGTTTCTTGGGCAAGCTTTCGTTGGATGACCACCAGACCCCCATTCCAAGCTCCCGCAGTGGGCCGTTGCTGGCAGAGAGCGGGCATTTGTCACCGCAGCAGCGGGGGCGCTGCTGGCAGTCGCGCCGCCTGGCCTGCTGCTCACAGTGGTCGCTGTGCAGGTCACTGCGATGGTGACAATGATGCTCTTCCCTGGGGTGCTGCTGCTCGGTGGCGTGTTCCCTGCAGCCCCTCGTTGACTATGTTCAGGTGTTCCCAGGGCCCAGGCGTCCTATCGTAACTCTCCCTGTGACTGTTGTCGCCGCCTCACAGACTGCGGTTTGCAGGGCTGATTTGTCCTCAGAGGTGGTCGCCAGGTGGGTAGGTGGTTCCCAGGTGTCGTGGGTCGCGGTCCCTAGTGGCTGAGCGGGGTCAGATCGCGTCTCCAGGGTGTGCCTTCTTCCCCGCTGGTGCAGTGGGATTCATCCTGCTCTGCTGCTGTCTTGACACTGGCTCTGAAGCTGAGGTGGGAGACCTCATGGAAGCGCGGGGAAGCCCTGTGACGGAGAGCAGGAAGACGTCCTTTTCGCCATTAAAGAACATTTATGAAAAATAGAGTATATGTTATAATTAAAAATTGTCTAAAAGATATTTGTAATCATAGAAGATATTTTATAATTGATTTTTGTAACATAATTATTCAGCTTCTGTACATTTAATTTTCAACTATCTTTAAGAATACATTATATACAAATACACAGCATTTGACAAAATTCCCTAATAACCTTGAAAAGAGTCTACGTATGATATGTGTCAGTAACTGTAGTCACTAATAAAAATTTCATTTTTGATCAACCCTTTAAAAAAATTAAACTGAGAACAGAGGGAAATTGAAGGAGAGAATTGTAATTACTGGTTCATTGCAACTTAATATTCTGCATCCTAATTAGTCAAGCATCATGTACCTACCTAGGCATGAAACAGCTATTTTTTTTTTCTGATTTAAATCAGAAATTTTCAATTGTAGCACAACTTGAATAGCCTTTGCTGTAAATAGCCACTGGACTTTTAAAGTATTTGTCTTCAGAAACAATGAAGGTCACTGTGTGTCCATAGAGACCACATGCACTTTTTTATTATTTCCAGCAGTGTTTCTGTAATGGGTAAAGTTACTTACAACATTTAAACAAACAAAAAAAATTTTAGAAAGTATCCCTGAAATATTATCACAGGGTAAAGGGCAGTGACTGAAATCCCTTACTTAGTAGTTTCTAAAAAAATTGATATTAGAAAATTGGTAGCCTTTCAAAATTGTGCATACGGTACACATGCATGTGAATGTATGTGTGTGTACATTCATTTCTTGGAAATGCCTGTGATTTGTTTAAGAAACAATAACAATTTTGCATGATCGAGATTAAAGCAAATCTTGGTTTCAGTAGAAAGCAGATTTACACTATTTAGCCCAGTCCTCCTCTCTTTCAGGAAAGTGGTGTGAGAAACAAAATGGTCTCAGTGTGTCACTTTATAAACAAACCCGAGGGCACGAGTTTGTTCCTTTGATGGTTTACTTCATTTTGTTCTTTTCCATGCGCTCTGTGTCCCCTACCAAAACCAGCGGAGACTGAGGAGGAAATGTCAGCCTCCTGCTCAGTCTGCCTCCACTGTCAGCGCGGCCCCCTGTAGCCGTGACCCCAACGGGACACTTTTCACTGAAAAGAGTCGCTTTTAATAATAGTAGGACAACAGGAATAAAGCGGGACTTCGGGGGCAGGTGTGTGGTCACTGATCTTTAGGGTTGTCATTCTAGTGTGTTTATTTTAAATCTCAAGATTTAGGGACAGAAGGACTCACTGTTGCACATAGTAAATAGAAAAATGTATCTTCATGTGAGACAACTGGGTAATACTTTAATGCTGCGTATCTGCCAACATAAATTTATCATGCAAGTTTTTAATTAAAATATGTAGGAAAAATTATGATTGATGAACCACTTGCTATCTTGAGAATAGTGTTGACTTGCTGTTTTTGCTCCACGATGCCACAGGAGTCACTCAGCACTGAAGAAGCTGTGAACCACCAGATGCAGGCGGACTGGCGGCCTCCGGGCCTTGCCTCCCTGTGTCGTTGGGAAAGCCTGTGGCTGTAAACATCCCCGACTGGAAGCTGTAAGACACAGCCGAGCTTTCAGTCAGATGTTTGCTGCTCCCGGCTCTCACAGACGTCTTGGGGGCATACTGCTGTCTGGGTGTGGGAGTGGGGGGCTGCGAAGTGTGTGGACCGCTGGAGGCCTTTAGACCCCTCCCCTGAGCACCCGTGAGCAGCGGATTGGGGGACACTGTCGTGGCCAGCGACATCCTGTCTTAGGCGCCCTCTAGCCCTCCAGACTTCACACGCCGCCTCTGGGACTCGGAGAACTTAACTTTCCCCCACCGTGGGTTTTCATTCTGTTTCTGCCCTCTCGGTGGAATTCCATTTCCGTTGCTTTTTCCAATGGCTGTAGATTAACTTGCCAGCGGTTCTGGAGATTGCCTGTTCCTTTGGAAACGCTGGGAAGTTCTGGAGGGTCGCTCCCCGCTTCCACTCAGCAGCCCTGCAATGTGCAGCCTAGGGTTTTTGGTCTTCTCTGGAGAGGAGGGGTGCGCATGGCCCCGTCTCCCTCCTCTTGGCACTACCCACAGCTTCCTGGTCTCCCTCGGGTGATGTCACAGCTCCGCATCAGAACTCTTCCAAAAAATTATATGACTTCAAACCACCAAGCCTGCTCACAACATTTATCATTGGTTCTTTTGACTGTTTATTAAGTGTATTTTCCCAACTGTTTTCAGGGTACAGCTTGCCTTTTCCTTCCTCAGTAGACTGTGGGCGCTTGGTGAGCAGGTGTGCTGTGTCTGCTCCTCGGGTTTCTGCTCAGAGCTGTGACACAGGGCTTCTTCGGAGGTGACATTCAGTGCGGACAAATGGGCAGTATATAATTTTATAACAGCTTTCTTTCCTGAGTTTTAAAAATGCTTTATTTCTATTTGTCATTTAGACACTGTGAAACATTTCTATTCTATCCTAATTTTTCTTCAATAAAGCATTGATACTTTCATAACTTATTATTATTAAATTGCTAAGCATTCTGCGTTAGGTTCAGTGCATAATTAAAGGAAAAGGTAAAGGTTTTGCTAATTTAATTTTAAACACTTCTCTTCCTTGATTAGATTACAAGCTTTTTTAAGGGCATGGACGTAAATAAAGCACCTTGCACGTAGAGGACTCTGGTAACAATTTAATTTTATTGTAGCAGTGCCTACTGTTTCCTTTTATTTTTTATCCAGATTAGCAAATGGCAGTTTGAGTCATAATGTAGCTACTCTGAGTGTATCTGGGCTACAGCATTGATTTTTAAATGTTCCTTTGTTCGAGTGGCAGCTTGAAGACAGACTTGGCCGAGAGTGGACAGGAGGAGGGGTAGCTGCTTCAGGCGCAGGTAGCTTTGTGCCTTGTGAGTGTGGCCTCTGTGCCTGCTGATGGGCGTGTGTCAGGTGCTCCTCCCACTGAACTCCTGATAAAGCAGGTTTACTGTGTGTTCTGGGAAGCCTCACATTCCAGATAGGACATGGATAGAGCCATTTCTGAGAGCCCAAGAAATGTTTCCTGGCAAAGGAAGAAACGAATTTTCTGGTTGTAGGACTATTTTGTTAGACTGGGTGACATTTTTTTATTTCCTATGAAAAAGTTGGTTATATAGCTTTAAAGTTCAGTAAGATGGATAAAAACCACCTACTTTAATAATTTACACAGCTAAATTAGAAAGGTAGCCCAAATCTAAGCTAAAAATGGGGTAGCCTTCTGCGTGAAGCTGTTACGCAGCTAGTCCAGTTGTCCCTGGGGCCATCTGTGTCATGTAACATTTGTTCCATGTCGTTCTGCCCTGATTAGGTGGGCCGGGACCATGTCAGCTGTAACCCCGGGGGTGCCCTTGCTTCACTGCACTTGAGTACAGCGTTTTAGTCATTTGTAGATGACTTCTGTGTGTTTTAATTTGGAAGCATCACAGACTCCCCATTGGCTTGAAGATTCAGTAGTTGGCTGTTGAGAACTGACGCCTCAAAATGCTAGGTCCCCAGTATTCACCAGTAACCTGTGACAGCTGAACAGCCTGAAGCAACCTGTAGCAGCTCGTGTCCCACCCTCTGTCAGTATTTAGGGAGAAGCGTGTGGTCTTTACCGACAGGTCACAGAAAGCTCAGAAATTCGTTACTCTTTAAGAAGATTTTTTAAATCTGATATTATTTTTAGTTACTGAACATCATTCTGAAAATGACTTTTTTTTCCTAGTATTTGCTTTGAGATTACTTAGGGATTACTTTTTTGAGAAAACCACTATAAAATTGTGTCTCCAAGTTCATTTCCAATTAGACATGCTTATGTACAGATACTCTTGGTTAAAGTTGCATTGTGGGAGGGGTCCTCATTGGTCTCAGTGCCTGTGGCTTGTCTCACAGTCAAGGCCTGGGAGCGACCAGAAGCGGACAGTGAGCCTTAAACCCTGACCTGCCTTGCACATTGCATGGAGCACATTCTGGCTCCCTTCCCTCCTCTGGTTAAAACTTTATTCACTGAAAGAATGAATGTGTCTTTATTTTCTGTGCATATTCAGGAAAAAAAATTAAGTTTAAATATCAGTCTGAGCTTAATTACTTTTTACGGTATGCCCTTTCAGATTGTCTCTGCCGCAGCTTCCCCAGCCTGGGTAGCTATAGGTGGACAACATGGTACATGTTTTGATGTTGCCTTTTTAAAAAACCTGCCAGACCTCTCAGTGACTGAATGTGTGTTGCTGTCTTTGCTTTGGCCTTCAACATATTTGGTGAAACAGCCCACTGGTTTTCACATATTAGTGTGTATCACAGTTAGTTGGAGGGCTTCTTCATTCAAACACAGATTGCTGGGCCCCATGAGAGTTTCTGATTCTGCTTTAGGTCTGGGGCCGGGCTTGAGAATGGGCGTGCTTGTCTCAAGGTTTTCCCTGGTCCAGTGTTATGTCCAGTTAGTGATGAAGAAAAATACATAAAATCCCAACTTAAAATACATAGTAATACAGAAGTTTGAGTTTTATGATGATGTGTCTTGCCAATGATATGTTGGACAAGGGTTTGATCTCCAAAATATATAAAAACTCACATGACTCCACTCCAGGAAGACAAACAATCCAATTTAAAAAAAATTGGGCAAAGAACCTAAACAGACACTTCTCCAAGGAGGACCATACAGAGGGCCCAGAGATATATCGAAAGGATGCTCAGCATCACTGACCATCAGAGATATGCAAAAAAAACCCACAATGAGATAGTACCTCACACTGGTCAGAATGGCCATCATAAACACATCAACAAACAAGTGCTAGTGGGGTTGTGGAGAAAAGGGAACCCTGGTATGCTGTTGGTGGGAATGCAGACTGGTATAGCCACTGTGGAAAACAGTATGGAATTTCCTCAAAAAACTAAAAGTGGAACTGCCTTTTGACCCGGCAATTCCACTGCTGGGATTTTACCGGAATCCTGAAACACCAATTAAAAAGAACTTATGCACCCCAATGTTCATAGTAGCACAGTTTACAATAGCCAAGTATTGGAAGCAACCTAAGTGCCCATCAGTAAATGAGTGGATCAGAAAAACTGGTACATTTACATGGTGGAATACTACACAGCAGAGAGAAAGAAGGAGCTCCTACCCTTTGCAACAGCATGGATGGAACTGGAGAGCATTATGCTAAGCGAAATAGGCAGTGAAAGATAAATACCATATGACCTCACCTAAAAGTGGAACTTTATCAACAAAACAAACAAGCGAGTAAAATAGAACCAGAGACATTGAAATAAAGAACAAATGGACAGTAACCAGAGGGGAGGGGGGAGGGAGATAACGGGAAAGAAGGGAAAAGGTTGTCAAGGAACATGTGTAAAGGACCCATGGACAAAGCCGAGGCTGGGAAGGAAGTGGGTGGGTGTAGTAGCGGGAAAATGGAGACAACTGTATTTGAACAAAAATTTTTTTAAAAAGATTGATTTTTTAAAATATTTGTTGGAAGCCTGAGACCTATTTTTCTCCCAGGGAAAGTATCACTTTAATTGTCTAGCACCCAAAAGCCTTTTTGAATATATTTGCAAAGAAAAGCAGAAGAAAAAATATTGCTGCAGTAGGAGTAGTAGAAACAGAAACACTGTACTCATTGAGGGGTGGAGGAAGGTGTGTGTTTAGGTCTTGAGAGCTGATGCTTCAAGAAAAGTAGGCAGAAGGGGATGAGAGGCCAGGTTTCGGAGGGGCAGGATGCCTGTGGCATTCCAGAGATGTTTAGAGTTTTCTGGCAGTGGTTCTTATATTTAATTTTACTTCCAAATTTGAAGGTTTTCTTCTTCATGCAAGTGTCTTGACAGGGCCACTTTCAGTGCTTAGCAGCGGTGCTGTTGTCCCCGTGTTTGAATCAGAGGAGCAGGGCTCCTGCATGGCAGCTGAGGACGCTGGGGCTGTGGAAGGTGGAGCGATCGGTGTGCAGGGAGGGTGTTTCCGAGGTGCAATTATCTGAACTGAGCGTGTGGGGGAGGACATGGGGAGGGGCAGCCGGAGGGGGAGAGGAGGGAGGAAAAAGCCACAGCTAGGCCTGGAGATCCTCAGAGGTGTTCTATTAACTTTGTCTTCTACCGGAAACAAGAATCTTCTTAATAAGGAAGAATGGCTGATCAGGGCCTCATACCAGCCGTAAGATGAGCTCCTTCAGCCTCAGTGGTCTGGGAGAGAGGGTGTGGGCAGATGAGAGGCCGTGAAGGCAGCCCCATTTGGATCGGGAGCGTTTGCAGGACGTCTGCATGTGTTGCTGTAAATGACTTCAGTGGAAAGAATGTCACTTCCGCCTTTTCCACGGATTACCAGTCTTGTCTTTCACCTTGACTCGTGCCTCATCCATGTGAGTCATGGTAACTGCTCTTTTTCAGCAGATTCTGGAAAATTATCTTTCTAAAATAGAGTAATTTGTCGTGTGTGCCTTACTGTGAACGTGAGTCCTGGGTAAAAGACCGGTACAGACACAGGAAAGAGCTCTGGCAGCCCCACGTTGAGCCAAGCCCAGTTCATGTAAACATCCTACACTCAGCTGTGTGCACGGACTGGCTGGGAGGTGGATGTTTACTTCAGCTGTCTTGGAATATCAGCCATGGACACCGGTGCTGCATTCGGCAAGGCAAGTATGTAGAGGCTGGGTTTTTTCATGTGATTAAATTTAAACTGCCGTCCTATCTCTTCATCTGTGTTTTCCTACCTCTAACATGACGCGATTGTGCGCACTGAGATGACGGTGTCATTTGATGTTGGGTCAGATTTGTGGGCGTCCCAGTGCGCTGCCTGGCTTTGACGTCACAGCCATCTGGGCTGCTCAGCGAGGTTGCTGCGTGATTTGGGGGGGGAAACAGGGCTGCTCTTCCACACCTCGGTGCTCTTCTCATTTACTGAACAGGTACAGCACCTACTTCAGCTGTCAGAATGAGCCTACACGACGACAGGAAAGTGGCTCTTGAGGCAGCGCGTCCCACTGAGTGCTGGGGAAGGCCTAGGTGTGGCTGGCGCTTGCTCACTGCAGGGCCCAGCACAGCGCAGAACCAAGTTCAGGCGCACAGTCCATCATCACTGGTACGTCTCCGGGAGACATAGCTGTTTTCATTGTAGTGATAAAGAGGATGTCAGCTTTCTGATTCAGTGGAAACATTTTGAGTCCTGGACACCACCGTAACTCAGTGACAAAGAGTTTTGAAGCCCAGCGTCTTCGACTCATGTTCTGGTTCTGCCACTTACTAGCTTCGTGACTTTGGGGATAAAATCAACCTCCCTGTGTCTCAGCTTCCACAATCTGCTAAGTTGGGATGGTGACACCACCTACCTAATAGGATTGTTATGAAGTGGAGTTAGTTAATGCCAGTACTGTGTTGGAATAATTCCTGTGCATATTAAGGTCTTGCTAAGTGGCAGCTATTATTATTATGTTTTTAACACGTGTTTGTCATCTTTTGTGTTTTCCCAGAGTAAAGTTGTGTCATATATTTCTAAATGACTTAAAGATAATATCTGATAATTAGTTCTAGATATGTATTGGTTGGTTTACATGACATTTTCATATTTTGAAGATACTTTAAATTTTCTTCAGCTTTTTTTTCCACTTCATGAAATCAGCTTTTCATTTTTTAGTAACATAACCATATTCTGGGTAAGTTAAAAAACAAAACAACTACCACAAAACCAAAATCACTTAAGTACACATTATTCTACCAGCATGGACGGGGACTCTAAATGCTTATTTGTGCCAAATCCAGGGTTGGAACTTATATTTGATGCTTCCCTTATGGAAGATGTGTACGGGGTCTGAGAAACTCACATAATAACCATGTGAAATGCAGGCATAGAGACTTGTATAGAGACTTGTTCTGGGAAGGGGGAATGCCATCTTTCTAAAGATATCTGTTCAATAAACTAATTTTTTATTATTTTCCTTGCTATTAAAAGGGAGCTGTTCTGTTATGTTCTTGGATGCAAAACATATATTTCAGTGAGTTCCACATGTTCATTTGAAACTTGTCAAGCATTTAAATTACAATTTATAACACTTCAAGAAAAGTACCACAATGCATTATTAAAGTCAAAAGGTGGTCTTATGAAATGTATTTTTCTTTTTTTTTAATTATTTTTTTATTGATTATGCTGATAGTTGTCCCATTTCCCCCCTCACTCCCCTCCACCCAGCCCACCCCCTCCCACCCACATTCCCCCCCCTTTAGTTCATGTCCATGTGTCATAAATTCTTTAGCTTCTACATTTCCCATACTATTCTTACCCTCCCCGTCTATTTTCCACCTATTGTCTATGCTACTTATTCTCTATATCTTTTCCCCCTCTCTCCTCCTCCCCCTTCCCTGTTGCTAACCCTCTGTGTGATCTCCATTTCTGTGGTTCTGTTCCTGTTCTAGTTGTTTGCTTAGTTTGCTTTTGTTTTAGGTATGGTTGTTACTGTGAGTTTGAAGTCATTTTTTTATTGTTCATATTTTTAATCTTCTTTTTCTTAGGTAAGTCCCTTTAACATTTCATATAATAAGGGCTTGGTGACGATGAACTCCTTTAACTTGGCCTTGTCTGAGAAGCACTTTATCTGCCCTTCCATTCTACATGAAAGCTTTGCTGGATAGAGCAATCTGGGGTGTAGGCCCTTGCCTTTCAGGACTTGGAATACCTCTTTCCAGTCCCTTCTTGCCTGCAAGGTCTCTTTCAAGAAATCAGCTGACATTTTGATTGGAACTCCTTTGTAGGTAACTGTCCCCTTATCTCTTGCTGCTTTTAGGATTCTCTCCTTCATTTTTACCTTGGCTAATGTAATTATGATGTGCCTTAGCGTGTTCCTCCTTGGGTCCAACCTCTTTGGGACTCTCTGAGCTTCCTGGACTTCCTGGAAGTCTATTTCCCTTGCCAGATTGGGGAAGTTCTCCTTCATTACATATTCAAATACATGTTCCATTTCTTGCTCTTCCTCTTCCCCTTCTGGTACCCCTATATTTCGGATGTTGGAACATTTAAAGATGTCCTGGAGGTCCCTAAGCTTCTCCTCATTTTTTTGAATTCTTGTTTCTTCATTCTCTGTTTGGTTGTTCCTTTCTTCCTTCTG
>PVIA01007041.1:0-88617 GCA_004024845.1 Tonatia bakeri
GCTCCGCGCTTCCGCGCCCAGCGGCCGCCACCGGTCTGTCCGCTGCCGCTGCCGTCTGCACCCTGCGCGCCCGCCAGCCAGCACCTCTTCCCGCGGGGAACCCTCGACCCCACTTCGCAGGCCTCCCGACTCTGCCGCTCCTTACCGGTCTGGATGTACTGGAGCCCGACTTCTGTTCAATTAATTTCCCTCTGTTCTGGTTGTTAATTGTTTCTCAATGTTTGTTGTTTTCAGTCTTGGTTGCGCGAGGAAGCACAGTGCGACTGCCTATGCCTCCATCTTGGCCGGAACTCCTTCTTTCATCTTTTTAAGGGACTTCCTAAGTCTTACCATTTCACTCTGTTTAATTTGTTCTTTCCATAGTCACCAATAAGATAATTGGTTAGGATAAGAGATGTCTATATTTTTTCTCAAATATAGAAGTTTTTCTAATTCAAAGGATTCACTGTTTTGGCATTGATGAGTAGGGTCTTATATTCAACTCAATTGTGATTCAAAACAATAAGGCTTTTTATGGCTTAGCCATGGATACAAGATGCAACCAGAAAGGGCATGCCAAAAATTCAGTCTTCACAAGATGTGGGGAGATCACTTCCAGAATTAGTCTAAGAAAGGAAAGACCTTCATCATTATAGCTCTTCTTTCTCACATTAATATTGACAATATCTGTATTCAAGGATGTGAGCTGAGTCTGTTCCCCATCACCCAACAGCATGTTTGACAGACAGTACAAAATTAGTAAAATGTGTTGTATGTCCTAAGAAAGTTTTCTTTTTTAAAAAAAATATTTATTTTTAGAGAGAGGGGAAGGAAAAGAGAAAGAAAGAAAGAGAGAGAGAAAACATCAATGTGTGGTTGCCTCTTGTACCCCGCCCCCACCAGGGACCTGGCTCACAACGCAGGCATGTGCCCTGACTCAAAATCAACCAGGATCCTTTGGTTCACATGCCAGAGCTCAATCCGCTGAGCCACATCAACCAGGGCTGAAAGTTTTCTTATACTTTCAATACCCAGTTTAGTTTAATGGCTTGACTAAGGTTCTTCCCTCACATAGGTTTTAGGGCTAAGGAAATGCCTATAGTATAGATTTGAAAAAATTAAATTATATTAGGTTTGATTTTTTTCTCTCTGTATTAAATGTAAAGTATAAATTTATATTGGAGGATTTCTGCAATTCGTTTTGGTCTTAGATTTTAAAAATCATTTTCTTTATGTCCATCAATCTTAAGTTTCCAAAAAATCTATATGCTGTTTTGGTTGTTCCATTTGTTGACTTTGATGCCTTTCTTATACAATAGTCTTATAATTTTTGAGTGATTGTGCATCTTTGTGTCTGAGAGTCCCTTCTGCCTGTCTTTGAAAGCTGTTGTTAGTGTATGATTTTGTAAAAAAGAAATGATTGGGTTGGTCAAAAAGTTCCTTTGTTTTTTTTTTCTGTAAGATGGCTGTAGTAGCACTTAGTTGTGTTTAACTTCATTCAAAACAATTTTGTTAGATTGTGTTGTGACAGCTGTCCTATCAGCATGCCTTTAAATTTTTTTTATGAAGCCCTGGCTGGTGTAGCTCACTGGATTGAGCACGGGCTGCAAACCAAAGCCTTGCCAGTTCAATTCTCAGTCAGGGCACATGCCTGGTTTGTGGGCCAGATCCCCAGTAGGGGGTGTGCGAGAGGCAATCGCACGTTGATATTTCCCTGTCTTTCTCTTACGCCTTCTCTTCTCGAAAAAAATAAATTAAATCTTTTAAAAAACTTATGAAAATAGGTTAATTTTTGTGTAGCCTTTTAAATATTGAAGATGGAAGAAAATATGCAACATTTTCAGCACATTATGCTTTATTACGTCAAGAAAGGTAAAAACACAACTGAAGTGCAAACAAAGATTTGTGCAGTGTATGGGGAAGGTGCTGTGACTGATAGAATGTGTCCAAAGTGGTTTTGTGAGGTTTCATACTGGAGGTGTCTCCCTGGATGATGCTCCACAGTTGGTCAGGGTGACCAATTGAAGTTGATAGCAATCCACTCAAGACATTAACTGAAAGACACTGAAATAGAGAACAGGCTGACAGTGTTCAGAGGGGAGAGGGGAGGGAATTTCAGGGGGAAAGGGGAAGGGTTTACAAGAACAAGTATAAAAAACACATGGATAAAAAACTAGGGGCGGGTGGAAATGGGAGGGAGGAGGGGAGGGCTGAGTGGGTGGTCTGGGATGGGAGTAAAAGATAGAAAATTGTACTTCAACAACAATTAAAATATTTTTTTTTAAAAAGACATTAACTGAGAACAATCAATATTCTACCATGTGGGAGATAGCTGACATACTCAAAATACTCAAATCAATAAAGTTATTGGTGAAAATTGAAAATGTGTCTTTTATTTCGTGGAAAAAAAAAACCCACACAACCTTTTTGACCAACACAATATACATTCACAGTAAAGACATGATGAAAGCAAATGTATTTCTATATTAGTTTTTCTTAAACTTTTGTTGATTTTTTTTCTAAAGGAATACAGAAGGTTGCATATTTGTGCTCAAAATGGTAATAACATACCATAAGTCCCTCCCTAGTTTCAATTAAGTTGTAATAGTGGTTCACAGGAAACCCTATGGGGCTGAGGAGCTCTTTGCTAGGACTCAGGTAAAGACCAAATGCTGTATATATTTCTTCACAGTGTCATTAATCTCCAGCAAATATTTCTTTTGCATTCTTTTTTAAGGATATTTTTACATGTCTTATCAGTTCTTGTATGTCGTCTACTTTATCCATTAGAGTCCTTGGTATATTAATCAGAGTTGTTTTAAATTCCTGGTCTTATTATTTCAACATCCCTGTCATGTCTGGTACTGATGCTTGCTGTTTCTTTAAATTGTGTTTTTTGCCTCTAGGTATGACTATATATATATGTGTGTGCATGTGTGTGTGTTTTAGAAGATCATGTTTTTATTAATTTATTCATTTTTTCTAGATTTTCTAATTTGTTGGCATATAGTTATTTGTAATATTTCTTTATAATCCTTTGTATTAATCTGGTATAAGCTGAATCAAGACAAGTCAGCCCCAGCTGGGAGGGTCATTGGTTGGAGTTTCATCCCACACACCAAAAGACTATGGGTTCGATCTCTGGTACCCACCTAGATGAGCACTGGAGGCAACTGATCGATGTTTCTCTGTCACATTGATATTTCTCCCTTGGTTTCTTTCTCTCCCTTCCTCTCTCTCTCTACATCAATAAATACAGGGTTTGGCACTGTTCATGCATGTGCATTCCAGTCCACTCTCTTTTCCTGCCAGGTTACATGAATGTCACGCAAACCATTCTTGTTATAATAACAATGGGTGGACTTTTTCTGGACAGATCTTGTATGTGTAAAATACAAGGTCTGGCACAAATAATACCCTTTTTATTACAAAATCTTATTATAAAATCATAAGCATGTAATTCTGTAACATAACAATATCACACTGAAGCACGCCATATGACATTTTAGGTAAAATTAAAATTAAAATTATTACACCCATATGATTACCCTACCAATCACACTCCAGCAGGACTTACTTCTGCCGGACCCTGTGTGCATGTGTATGTGTGGGTGTGTATAATTTTTTTCTTATTAGCAGGATATCATGTACTAGGTAAGAAGAACTGCTATACATAAGCATTTAGAAATATGGCAATGAGGTGGAAGGGGAAACACTTTATTGTTTTATGATTAGGTCTCAGTCTATTAATGAGTATGTACCACTGAACTGTAAACTTCACAAATATTCCTGAGGCTTTTATCTCCCTGCTTAGGTGAAAGATGATGGCTAATGTGCACTGAATTTAGGTATCCCCATTCTGTCAGATCTCTCTGGCTCTTAACATTACCTCAGCAGATCGGAGACTGGTTCACTAGTTACCTTGAGGGTAGGGCTTGGTGAGAAGAACAAAGTGATTTTTGCCTATTTCATAATGGCTTCTTTACCCCGCCCTCTTCCAGATGTCTGAGATTTTTTTTTTTTTACTTATATTTACCAGTGGAAGGAGTCCGTTCCATTTGCTGGGGGTCCAAATCTCAGTCCAAATCTCAGAATGTCATGGAAGCCTTCTATGGCCACTGCCCCTGCCATTTTTAATTCTAACACTTGTCACCACTAAGCCTCTAACAACTGATCAATTACAGTTCAGGGGTTTCTATCCTGGCAGTAGTTCCTACAGAGGTTTCCACTCATGTCTTCCTGTACTCACAGGTCGGCCTTGTCACCAGCATAGGTTCATGGTAGACTCTTTCTTGTAAGTCAGCTGGGCAACTGCTCTGCATGATGCCTGTGGAGCAGCCCAGCACCAAGGAACAGACAAAAGTCACACACAGCAACTATGCTATTCACTCAGATTTTACTGAATGCAGGTTCACTCAGAGTACAACATCAACCCACATTAATATCCTACTAACAATCTAAGAGAAATATAAAGCACACACATACATGCACACAGCAATCAATGGGGGATAACAAACCCGAGTCCCAGAGTCTCAGTCTGCAGGTCCAGAAGATAGCACAGTGGGCAAGGGAGGTGTCAGCGTCCTTCAAGGAAGGATCTCCGGAGCCAGGTGGGCAGCAGGGCAGATGATGTCCTCTGTCCAGCAGGGAAGAGCCTCTGATGGTCGATGCCAAGGGAGATCAGTGTGGCGTGGGGCAGCCCTCTGGGGTGTGGGGCTCGGCTGTCTCAGCAGTGGTCTGGAGCTGCCCCAGTTATACCTGGGAAGTGGGGTTCTCCACCCTTCTGGGTCTTCTCAATAAATGTCTTGACACCCCTGATGGCAAGTGGGGAATCTCCCCAGGAGCCTATCTATGGGGTGGTCCCACTATGCAGACATGACTACTCTGACAATGTGTGCAGATATCTTAGATGCGTCTCCTTGCCAGACGTGTCTAATCTGACCATGTTGGCAGATATGTCTCCTTGGCAGCTGTGTCTGCTCTGACTTAGGTAGGTTCCTGCTCAAACCTAAGCATCATGGCTGACCGACAGCTGTCTTGGTTGACATGAGGGACCCCACTTTGTTTTATACACTCTATGCTGTCTTGACTGGAGCAATGCCATTTTATTGGTCCTGCTCTCCACAGACCTCCCCAGTCTTGGAGGCACTGGTCTGCCCTGTGTTGTCACCTATTTTTAAGATGCAACAGGGATTGTTAATTTGTTTCAGTCTGTTCAGCCTTTTTACTTGTTGTCAGGTCAAACTGGTGACCTTCCAAGCTCCTTACCTACAGAATCTAAACCACCTGAATCCAAACCAGGCTACTTTCTCTTCCCCAAAATAATCCTGGGCATTATTTTCTTGACTTACAACATCCTCTTCTCTCTGGACATTTTACCTGTTAGTATTAACAAAATTAATCACCTTCATATTCTCTTCCTAACCTAACTCTGGTTCATTACTTCTTTTTGAACCCAGTAACCTCTGGGGAGAAACAACCTGCATGGATTTTGTAACTCAAGCAGGCACATAGTCACCATGCTTTGCCTTACATCTGCAACACTCATTTGTCAAATTCCCATACAGGATTTCCTTATCAGCACTGAACATAAGATATTTAAGTGCTACTTACCATCTAAAGCACAGGTGGCAAACACAAGGCCCAAGGGCTGAATTTGGCCCTCCACCTTGTTTCTGCCCAGCAGCAGTGCCAAGCTCTTGCTTAACTGTTAAGGAGTAGTTATGTTTACACAGTCCTAAAATTACATTTGGCCCTTTGAAGGCAACCCCGAGGCTGATGTGACTCCCGGTGAAAATTAGTTTGACACCCCTGATTTAAAGGTTCAGGAAAGGAAATACACCATAGGGTGAATCTTTGGTCACTGGGAGACAGAGACTGAAAGATGAATTCCTCCTCCTTCATCCTTAGAAAGATTGTCCATACATGAAATGGTTCATTTGTCCCCTCAGAAGATGATCCTGGAAGATTGACTGCTATCTGTTGTTCTGCTTGATAGCACAGGCTTATATCAAAGCTTCTTCCTTCCCAACTCATTCTCTGTCCTTTCACTCCTACTTTCCTGATATTGAACTTCCTAACAAAATAGTGACACCTATGTTTTTGCCTCTGGTTTGTGTCTTAGGGAACTCAGGATAAGACAATATTCTTATTTGATCTTTTCAATGGCTGTGAGGTTGGATATTATTTTTCCTATATGATGCATACTCAAACTAAAGCTTAACACATGCAATTGACTTGTCCAAGGCATTCCACTGTTAGAACTACTGTTAGGTCTACTGAATACAACTACACTGCTATTTCTACTATGCATTTTCAAGACCCAGTTTACATATTCTAGATTCTTCAGTCAGAAGGAATCACTTTTGGTCCAATCACAATATTGTATCTGTCAGCAAGTCTGCCATTTCTACTATATGGTTAACTGAGCAAAATCTCTTTACCACTGGCAAGGTTTTTCATAGTAGATACTAAATAATTGTTTTACATTAACTAATATGTTAGTGTTGAGGAAGTGAAAAAAATGAATGAATGAATGCACCAAATGTCCCAGTATTCTCTATTTTTCATGTATGCACAGTTAGAATTGCCATTTCCTTTTATCCTTTCTAAAACAGATTACCTCTAAAAGTATTATCCAAATTACATAAATATTACTAAACTTGAGAACAAGCCTAATTTACAATATGATTAGGAGTTTTAATCAAACTGAATGTTTTAATTCACTCAGAATTTAACAGAAAAATATATATGCTTTCTGAAATTTCTAAGGTTATAAAAAAGTAGTCTTTCTTCTGAGGATTTCTTTTAAACAAGTTACAGTAAAAAGCTTTATCTACAAATATCTTGAGCTGTCACATTATCACAATGAAAATTATGGAACTAAACTATCAAACAATAGACAAAGTGAATGAAACAATGAATAAACCAGTCAACTTAGTATTATTCAAATATGAAAATTATTTTTACAAAAGGTAATACCTCGAAAAATATGAGGCAGGATTAAAATGTTTATACCTTATGACCATGATTATGTAAAACAAAAAAATAAACAAATAAGGAACAACAACAAAATACCTACATATATAAAAATGCTGGTAGGATTGCTGGTGCTTTTTTTAAATCTTAATTTCTGTGCTTCTCCAATTTTTACTAATAAATATTTATCATTTCTATAATGAATATAAGCAATGAACTTTACTTAAAATGTAAAATGTGTGAGAGTTCAATATTTTTCCTGAGTACATTCCAAGGAACATAATTTAACCTTCATTAAAATAATCAAGGATCTTTGAAGGCCTATGGGTCACCATTCTAAGCATAAATTCTCATTACTGGGATAACAGATCAAGCCGAAGTGAAATACTGGGTTTAATGTGCATGACCTCAAGATATGTATTCACATTCAATGGGAGCATTGGACTTTTTAAAAGCTTAAATATATATATATATATATATATATATATATATATATATAGTGTGTGTGTGTGTATGTGTTTATATATATACACATACCTAGTTCCTATTAGCTTCAGTTTCACAGAATTAAAATTTTAAAAGTTAAAAGTCTACTAAATTTTGTTTTTGTTATTTTGCTTGTATGTATATAAAATAGAGATATTTTTTACCTATGATAACAGATTTTTAACCTATGTTTACTATAATTTTCAAAAATTGTATATCTTCTTTTGTTCTTCCTTCCTTTCCTTTCTTTTCTATACTTCCTTTTTTTTGTTCTTTGGGTTTTTTTTTTTTTTGCTTTAGGTAAATGTTTTTCTTCATAAAATAATAAAAAAAACAGTATACCATAAAAAAATTTGACTTTCAGCCAAGATGGAGGTGTAGGTAGATACACTGTATCTCCTCACACAACCAAAAGAAGGGCAACAAATTAAAAAAAAAAAAAAACAGAACTGACAGAAGATCAAACTGTGTGGAAGTCTGACAACCAATGACTTAAAATAGAAACATTCATCCAGACCAGTAGGATGGGCAGACATGAACAGCCGGGGTAGAGAGGACTCATGGCAATGTTGCAGCTGGTGGACCTGTTGAGCTGGAGGCTAGCACAGTGGGCAGTCCTACATTATGTGCAGATAAACCAAAAGGAACAACTGGGAAGCAAAACAGATTGCTCAACCCAAGGTTCCAGTGTGGGGAAATAAAGCCTCAAAATCTCTGACTAAAAACACCTGTGGGGGTTGCAGAGGTGGGAGAAACTCCGAGCCTCGTAGCAGAGTTGGTTGGAGAGACCCACAGGGCCCTAGAATTTACACAAACCCAGCCACCTGGGAATCAGCCCCAGAAGGGCCCACTGTGCTTGTGAGTAGTGGGGGAAGTGACTGAAAGCCAAAAGAGAGCTGAGAAGTAGCACTGTTCCCTCTTGGACCCCTCCCCCATATAGAGTGCCACAACACAGTGATCTGGTTGCCCTACCCTGGGTGAATACCTAAATCTCCGCCAAGACGGAAAAAAAAAAAATGGCCCAAATGAAACAATGGATCAAAGCTCTAGAAAAATCACAACTAAACAATGAAGAGATAGCCAACCTATCAGATGCATAGCAAAACCCTGGTAATCAGGATGCTCACAGAATTGGTTGAGTATGGATGCAAAATAGAGAAAAAAGTGAAGGCTATGAAAAGTGAAATAAAGGAAAATGCACAGGGCACCAACAGTGATGGGAAGGAAACCTGGACTCAAATCAATGGTTTGGAGCAGAAGGAAGAAAGAAACATTGAACCAGAACAGAATGAAGAAATAAGAATTCAAAACAATGAGATGTCAGAAACCTCTGGGACAACTTTAAATGTTCCAACATCTGAATCATAGGGGTGCCAGAAGGACAAGAGGAAGAGTAAGAAACGGAAAACTTATTTGAAAAAATAATGAAAGAGAACTTCCCCAATCTGGCAAAGGAAATAGACTTCCAGGAAGTCTAGGAAGCTCAGAGAGTCCCGAAGAAGATGGACCCAAGGAAGCACAAACCAAGGCACATCATAACTACATTACCTGAGATGAAAACTAAGGAGAGAATCTTAAAAGCAGCAAGAGAAAGGGAGACAGTTACCCACAAAGGAGTTCCCATAGAACTATCAGCTGATTTCTCAAAATAAACCTTGCAGGCAAGAAGGGGCTGGAAAGAAGTGTTCAAAGTCTTGAAAGGCAAGGACCTACATCCAAGATGACTCTTTCCAGCAAAGCTTTCACTTAGAATGTGAACGCAGATAAAGTGCTTCCTAGGGAAGGTCAAGTTAAAGGAGTTCATCATTACCAAGCTGCTATTATATGAAATGTTAAAGGGGCTTATCTAAGAAAAAGATCAAAACTATGAACAGTAAAATGACAACAAACTCACAACTGTCAACAACCAAACCTAAAAAAAAGAAAACAAACTAAGCAAACAAGTAGAACAGGAACAGAATCACAGAAATGGAGATCACATGGAGGACTATTAGCAGTGAAGGGGAAGGGGGAATGGAGGAAAAGATACAAGGAATAAGAAGCATCAATATTAAGTAGAAAGTAGACAGGGGGAGATTAAGAATAGTATAGGACACAGGTGGCAAACACAAGGCCCAAGGGCTGAATCCGGTCCTCCACCTTGTTTTATCAGGCCTGGCACCTTGTTTCTACCCAGTGGCAGTGCCAGGCTCTAGCTTAACTGTTAAGGAATAGTTATATTTATACAGTCCTAAAATTACATCCAGCCCTTTGAAGGAAACCGTGAGGCAAATGTGGCCCTCGGTGAAAATGAGTTTGACGCCCCTGGTACAGGAAATGTAGAAGCCAAAGAACTTGTATGTACAACCCATGGACATGAACTAAGGGGAAGGGGATGTGGATAGGAGGAGGTGTGCAGGTTGGAGGGGAATAAAAGGGGGGCGATGGGACAAATGTAATAGCATAATCAATAAAATATATTTTTTTTAAAAAGAAAATTCATAGCCTGTCCAAACCCCAAAACTATTTGGTTGGCCAAAAAGTTCCTTGTTTTTGTTGTTGTTTTTCTGTAAGGTGGACTAGCCGCACTAAGCTGTCTTTAACCTCATTGGGAACAATGTTATTAGATTGTATTGTGACAGCTGTCATATCAGCATGGATTAAAAAAACTCATAAAAATTAGTGAATTTTTGTGTAGTCATTTTAATACTGAAGGTGGAAGAAAACATGCAACATTTTTGGCAAGTTTTATTGTTTAAAGAGGTAAAAATGCAACTGAAACACAAAAAAAGATTTGCGCAGTGTGTGGAGAAGGTGCTGGGACTGATAAACATGTCAAAAGTGGTTTGCGAAGTTTCGTGCTGGAGATTTCTCACTGGATGATGCTCGATGGTCAGGTAGACCAGTTGAAGTTGATAGTGATCCAATCAAGATATTAACTGAGAACATCAATGCTATACCACATGGGAGATAGCCAACATACGATATCCAAATGAATAAAGTTATTGGTGAAAATGAAAAATGTGTCTTTTATGGAAAAGACCATACAGACTTTTTGGCCCACCCAATATTTTATTTGTTTTTTGACATTGTAGAGAGGGTGTTTATAAATAAAATTTTTAATAAGTTATCCTTTCTCCTAGTTCAAGAAGAATGGGTATAGTCACATACGGAAGTTCTTTCTGTTCTTGACAGAGTGAAGCATATCTAATTCAAAAAAACATTAAGTCTGCCCAGCAGGTATCCATCCAGGTAATATGAAAAATAGAGACATTTACTGAAGAAGGTACAAGATACAAGAAACATTGTACATAGGACAATGATGCCTGAGTCCCCTTCAAAGTAGGCACCTGGGGACCTCATACAGTTCTCCCAATTGCTATCAGCTGTTCTGTCTGTCGTATTTTCCTGAATGTCACTGACGATCAGATATTTCTTCCCTTTCAAAACTAAAATGTGATTTTAGTTTTGGGGGAATGCCAGAAGTTTTTGGAATCCCCAGATCAGCTTCTAATTCTCACACTGTCAGTCATCGATCTTTCTTGATTGAAGACCAGACACGTTCAACATTCTCAGGTGTTCTGCTTGTTGCAGATCTTCCAGAATGTGGATCACTTTCAATAGACTCTCCACTATTTTTGAAGCATTTGTACCACACTTTTATTTGCACTGTACTCATTGCATCATCCCTGAAAGCCTTCTGAATCATGTGAATAGTCTCCATAGAGGAATGTTCAAGCTTAAAACAAAATTAGACGCAGATTCATTGCTCTGCTTGCTCAGTCATTTTGAATGAGATGGCCACACAGTGCACATGCTCACTCAACAGTGTCTACTGCCCCCACTGACTAGTACAGTGAAGTCATCACTGTTCACACATGTGCATTCTAGTCCACTCTTCTTGGCTGCCAGGTTACATCGAAGTCACACAGCCCATTCTTGTTATATTAACAATGGCCAGACTTTTTCCGAACAGACCTCATATATACACAAACAGGGTGTCCACAGGTACAGTAGATTCTCAACCATCAAGTTCACTGAAATACTTTTTGTGGCTAGAGTTGAAGCTCGTCAAGTAAACTTTAAGCTCCCATATGTTCCCTCTTGTAGATCTGTTTCCTTGTCTGAAAAATACAGATAGAGTACCTGCTTTGTCTTCTTCACAGGGTTCTTGTAATATCAAGCAATCATCGTTCTCCTTGGTTTTATGAAGCAGTGGAGGCATAAAATAAGGTTGTGAAAGAAAAGAAAACACATGTGAAAAAAATACAAGAGAGAATGAAAACCCAGGTACAAGAATATTCTGCCTGATTGATACTATTTTTTATTTAGAATAATTCACACCAGCACGCTGGCTTTGTGAATTTGGCTGGCAGAAGACAGTTTATCTCAACAAATTTGGATATCCATATTAACAATTGATTTTTTGAACTTAATTATGGAGACCCCAGCCCCTGAAATAATGTATGAGAAATGGGAAAGATGTGGCATAAAACACCAACAATTATTAGTGAATAACTTTAAGTGTAGGAAGGATAGTTATAGAAAAGAATGTTTATCCTTGAAATAAATATCCTATAATAGTAAAATAATAATTCAACGAGATAGGGGAAAATTCACAGCTTATAACATAATTTGATAATTAGAGGAGGTGGTGAAAGAGAAACTTAAGTGAACTAATTTTTATTTTTTATCATTCATTTTTTATTTTATGTTTTAATTGTTTTATTGTTGCTCAAGTATAGTTGTATAATTTTTAAAACAAAGTCTGTTGATGGTGCTTCACTTTGTAAATGTATAAATAATTTTTTTAATAATTTTTTTATTTATTTACTTTTAGAGGGGGAAGGGAGGGGGAGAGAGAGAGAGAGAGGTCAATGTGCAGTTGCTGGGGGCCATGGCCTGCAACCCAGGGGTGTGCCCTGACTGAGAATCGAACCTGCGATACTTTGGTTCGCAGCCCACACTCAATCCACTGAGCTACACCAGCCAGGGCTGTAAATTGATAAATAATTTTTAAAAAGCTATAAAAATTTTCTTTAAAGACATTAAAATATAACCCAAATAACCAAAAAGCATTATAAACTTCCCAAGTTATAAAAAATAAAAGAGAAACATGAAGAATATGTATAATATAAAAGCTGAAGATAAGGGAACAGCCAAATACTGCCAAAAAGAGAGACAATGAAATTTGATGCTATAGTTCAACCCAAACATGTCTTCCATGAAAAAAATGATGTGAATTAAAATTTTTAATTATCAGGTTTATAAAATTTTTCATATATATATAATATATACATTTACTCACATAAAAATAAAAACATATTATTGAACAAAAATATACCACACATGCAAAGGTAATAGCAAAATGATAATTTTCTGTGGAATGAAATGACAGAGACAGAGAGAGAGAGAGAGAATGTGTGTGGTTTTTTATGTGTGCACACATGTTGTAGGGTCACTTAAAATCTTTTTTCTTTCTACTACTTTTATGTGAAAATTGTTGTTGGAGAGAGCAATTCCAGTTTTCTGTGATTTCAAATGAATAATAGTCCAATATTCAGATGTAAACTCTAGAAAAATAGAGCATTCCACAATGCAAAAATATAATCCAATGAGCTACAGTATGATTGGTTAACATTTCAAACACAAGAGCTTCCTATGCATTGATTCCTCCACATTCCTTGCAATAATTTATTCAGTTTGTTTGATTGATTAAATCTTTGAAGTACAGGACACATTTATTTGAATGAAGTGCCTGCATCATCAAATCAATGTAGAGCTGTGTTCCTGCATTAAGCACCAGTTTAGAAAGTGTGATTGAATTTTCACAGAAATGAATTTATGTGATAGATTTCTTTGCTATTCAGATTAGACAGATTAGACAAGAAAAAAGGTAGTATACATTTGCTTTGTTTTATTATAAGAATAGAATCTGCTCTACTTTTAAGCTGTTAGTTCTTAAATTTGATATCAGGTAGTTTTCAAAAACATAGGATCAAAACAATAGACATTACTATTTAGTATGTTACACAAAATAGATTCAGAATTAAGTGGGTTACAGTTATGAATTTGTATGTTTTCAATATGATCCTCAATGATCAATAATACTAAATATGTATAGCTCCTAAAAAGATGATGTAATTGACTAAAACATTATTTTGAAACAAAAAAAAATCAAAACATTTATAAAATGGCTTTCTAGAAATACCATTCAAACTAATTCAAAATTATACTCTGGCATAAATTGTATTAAGGTTGTAGCTCTAAGATGCCAAAACAAATGCTGATTTCAGGGGAAGGAAGAAATTAAAAGTGGTGTTGACAGAAAAACAGAACTAACAACACATATCTATGGATATGAATATGGATACATGGATCTATATCTATAGCTATCATCCACAGAGAGAGATACATCTATCTACATCTCTATCCAGAGAGAGACAGAGAAAGAGAGACAAACACAGAGAAACTGATACATTTATTTTAAGGAATTGTCTCATGTAATTGTGGGGACTGGCAATTCTGAAATCCGTAAAACTGGCTAACAGGCTGCAAACTCAGGCACTATTTCTTACTGGTCTTGAGAAAGAATTCTTTATCCAGGAAACTTGTTTTTGTTCTTAAGGCCATCAAGTGATTATAGATGGCCTATCTGTATTATCAAGGGTAAGCTCCTTTGCTTCAATTCAACTAATTGTAAATGTTAATCACATCTACAAAGCACCTTTGTGACAACTTCTAGAATAATATCTGACCAAAGAACTATTAATCATAGCCTAGCCAAGAAGACTCATAAATTTAACTACACATTATATTAATAAGTATATCATCCTTTGCCTTATCCCTTTTTACAAAGTCGAATTGGTGCATTGTGTAAGTACAGCTTAAATTATATACTTATAATTAAATTGTAAGAAAAACTGCTCAGTACAGAAAGTGTCTAGTATTAGGCTAAGTTACAATGCTTCCACCTCCTTCTTGGAGTCAAAATTAACAGTTTTCCCTTAATCTCTTTAAATAACAGATAATAACACTGGGATATAAAATTATTTTATTTTGAACAAATGTCCTATCCAAACTATTCATAGTGCGTATGTTTTAAAATAACATAATTAAGATTTTATTCAAAGATTTATAATGTATTGCACTTGATAGCTATTCAAGTTCTGAAATTGCCTATATTATAAAAGATTAATTATAAGAATGTTGTTTTGCTTAAAGATTGACAAGTAAAAGGTAGCAAGTATTCCATAGATATTTTCTTGATACCTGTAAGTGTATAGTATAAGGAAATAATTGCTTCAAGTTTCTTTTTTCAAGGGACAGGATAATTTTATTAACTCTACATTTGTTGAAACTTACGGAATTGTACCTGCAACAGAGCAAAGCTTACCTTTTTCTTATTATTGTTGAAGTGCAATTGACTCCATTTTACTCCCACCATTCCCCCAATCCCAGCCATCCTCACTTCCCACCCTCAATCCTACCCCACTTTGGCTTTGTCCATGGGTCCTTTATACATGTTCCTTGATGACCCTTCCCCTTTTTTCCCCCATTATCACCCTCAACTTTCCCTTCTGGTTACTGTCAGCTTGTTCTTTATTTCAAGTTTTAACAGAATTATAGTTGCAGGTTAGAGTTTATTATAATTTTTCTTGATATTTCTTGAGAAGATTTGATTAAAATCTTATAATTGCTTAAATACCTATTTCAAGACACTATTTTACAGTTGATGACAGAATTTTTTTAACATCTGGGAGAGTTTCAAGATGATCTTTTTTTTTTAAAAAAGTGGCCTCCTAGTTAAAGTATGGATGCTATGAATTTAGCTACCTGATTAGTAATAATGAAAGTAAAATTTATTTCAATGATATCCTTATCACCTAATCTTTTAATTTCCCAAGAGGGTTATTCCCTCCCAATTAAGGAGACAAGGTAAGAAATAAAGGAACATATTCATCTCTTCCATGAAAATATGACTGACCAAGGAGTCTTTACTGTCACTGTTACATGAGAACTCTACTAAATGGGATTAGTTTGGGACTAGAGCCGACCACTCCTTGGTTTTAGAGAGCTAAAATGGCATGATTCCTCCTGCCTTTACCTGTTTGGTTGGTTAGAGGATTAACATCTGAAAATAAATCAGGCTGCGTACAGATTCCGATCTTAGTCTTTTGACTGATTCATCATGTTCACATGCGATCTTTGTATTGGACAAAAAATCAGTTTCTTTTATGTGTTCTCGACACTCCTTTCCCTACTTTGCTTCCAGTCTGTAAAGTTTTGTGTCACTCTCTCTGCATACTATTTTTCAGTCAAGTGGATCTCAATCATTTGCATGCAACCAAATCATCTTTCTGTTTCTCACTTGACCTTCACTGTTACATATCTACTAAGTAGGGATAGCTCAGAATTCAAAGGGGAACCTAAAAGATAAAAGAATGTTTTCTCAATCAGTGGTTCTCAAAGTTAACTACATATTGGTAACACTTAGAAAGCTTTAAAAACTAAGGATGCCTCTATACCTCCTTCACAGATTTTAAGTTAATGGTTCTGGGAAGTATGCTAGCCATTGGAATATCTAAAGTTATTTGGGTGATGCAGCAAAGATTGAGAACCAGTCTTCTAGAAGCATAGGTGCTACAACCAACTTCTCTTAGTATTAGAGAAGAAGGATAGTTGGAAGAAATACCACTTTTCCTAGGAACTTCCTTTCTAAAAATATTCACAGCCTCCTAGGTACACATCCTCTATTAATATTCAACCAAATGGCTAGGCATTAACTTTCAAGTCAGAAATACTTCATTCTTCCTTTCCACGCAATGAGTTTTCCAGATAATCAATTTTTGAGATTCAGTAGTAAATACAGAAGATCTGGATAAGAAAAACAGATGATGCCAATAATATTGGCAATAAGTAAGAGCTGGACTTATCAGAATATTCTATCTTTAATCATTCCAGCTGGTGGCCAGCCACCTCTAACTTCGGTTTCCTTCATCAAACTAGAAAGTGGAATTTTCAGGGTTTAGTAGGGATTTAGGAAGAGACAAAGATTATCATAAGGGACATCTTCAAACTAAGTTTGAACGCATTTGAGTGAACTAAGTAATTTTCAATTGACGGCAATTTGGCTCCTCAACGGACATTTGGCAATGTCTGTAGACATCTTTGATTGTCATATCTGCCTAGGGAATATGGACATGGAATCCAAACGGGCAGGTTCTACTGGCTTCTAGTCCCGCAATTCATAAAACAAACTTCCACAAAAGTTATTCAGCCCAAAATATCAATATTACTGAGGTAAAAAATTCTGGGCTTCTAACTCATTTGACTCAATAAATGGTCTAAATTCATCTAGAAGGACCTTAAATAATTGCAGCTTTTAAAGAATTTGTTGTTCTTCAATACACAGGATGACCGAAAAATAAAACTGATGATCAGATCAATTAATACAATTAATTTAAAATAAAATTTACATGTTAGTATTCTTTATTGTATCAAAGTAGAACATTTACTACTGC
Organism: Tonatia bakeri; assembly: GCA_004024845.1. Classification (NCBI taxonomy): domain Eukaryota; kingdom Metazoa; phylum Chordata; class Mammalia; order Chiroptera; family Phyllostomidae; genus Tonatia; species Tonatia bakeri. The sequence continues at coordinate 16,947 of PVIA01007041.1, forward strand.
TACAATGATTGCTATTGCTATTATTATTATTATTATTATTATTACTATTATTATTGGAATGGTAGTAAGAGTATAAGAAAATCGAGTAACATATCTTCTTGCCACAATGTTAAAGAAATGAGAGGCATGAACTAATCCTTTGCATAATTCTCTGACCTGAAAGCTGTCTCCAATAATACAGGTTCCTAAGGGAAGTTATGGAAAAGAAAATTATTCAGGCTCTCATTTCTCTAAGGTCATTCTTACAGAAAACTCTTATTCTTTTTTTTAAGGTTTTTTATTTATTTATTTATTTATTTTTTAGAGAGGGAAGGGAAGGAGAAAGAGAGAGAAAGATACAGCAATGTGTGGTTGCTGGGGGCCGTGGCCTGCAACCCAGACATGTGTCCTGACTGGGAATCGAACCTGTGATGCTTTGGTTCACAGCCCTCGCTCAATCCACTGAGCTACACCAGCCAGGGCAGAAAACTCTTCCTCTTGAAGTTTATTTTTTATTTGACAAACATTGGGTAGAGACACAAATTCTTCCTCTTATTATTAATCCACAAATAATTATCCTATGGAAATGTTAAGGTTTTAGAAAGGGGGACAATGCGAAGAGACTCTCCTCTGTGCAAAAGCTTTATTATTTCTGAAATAGAATTTTAGTCCATGTACATAAAAATGTATCTTAAGTGGTATATTCTCTTCTCCACTATCTTCCTGCTATTTGTAATCATCTGATTTGTCATTTTTTAAATTTAATCTTTATCGTATTTTCTCATTACCATTTAGTCCCCTTAAATCCCCTCCCCACAGCCATCACTACATTGCTGTCCCTGAGTCCTTTTCTCCTTTAAGCATAAAATTGTCCAAAAATTTTTTTCGCCTAGAATGACTTTTGGTAGGCAAGTTATAAATTCTTGAAATTAAGAGTTTATTGTGGAAATACTGACACAATCTTTACTTTCATAGTCTGAAGATCACCGTGATGATAAATTAGTCACTTTCTTCCACATCTTTTGTAAGTTCTATCAATCAAAGTCTTGGATGTAAATCATGTTTTAGAATATTTTTGTAAATCTACTCTGAACATCAACACTGATAATAGTATTCTGTCTGTAAATAATAGTGGTCATGGAATATTCTTGTGCCAGTTTATGGAATTACTTTAAAATTAGTAAAAATTATACTTTGGGAGAATTTCAAAATATATTGCTCCTAATACTATTTTATCTTGGGAAAAAGAACTGAAAGTGTGACTTAGAAAATTACTTAACAGTTTTATTATTATTTAAGTACACAGACCTTCTTAGCCTAGTTATAAAGATGTTATATATCAACTATCTGACTAAATATATTCCCAAAATATGATAGCCATATAACTAACAAAAACATAGAACAAATTACCTCTTTTTAGATCATGCACCAAAATAAATGGTAGGTAATTATATACTTGAAATCAGTATTTGTTTTTCTTGAAATACTTGATGAGTGAAACAATTTACAAAGTTTTCAAATGTCAATAGGGATCACTGAACTTGACCATTTTATTTTGTAATTAAAGAAAATCTAATTTGTTTCATTATAAAAAGATTCAAACAGAATGTAATTATGTATTCTAGAACTGGAAAATCCCCCATTACTCATTTACCCTAACCATCAACCTCTCCATTGTTAATGAAGACTCACAATTTGACATGAATTATTCAAGTAAATGTCTTGTGTTTGTACATTCACACACAACCCAAATACATACTCAAATTCTCATCTGAGTATCCAGTGTGTGTCTATGCTTATTTGTATAGAAGCATTTAATTTTTGTTTGTTTTATATCATGAAATCTAATTTTTGTATGGCAACTACCTTTTTTTACTTAACATAGAGACTTGGAAATCTTTCTAACTTAATCTTTCTTACTTAAAAAGAGTTCTACCTCTTTTAGTTTTTTTACATAATATGAAGCATTTTAACCATTTTTCTATGGATGGATATTTATGTCTCCCCACCTCCTTCCCAACATTTAAAGATGTACTGCAATAAATCAAGTTGTATTTAGTGCTTTGGATATATATGTGAATAGTTCTATATAACAGATCCTTAAAATGAAATTTTTAGTTAAAATGTATACATATTTGAATAATAAAACATTTTACCCAATTCCCCAGCAATAGTTTTAATATATATATTCATTGCATATATGTGGAATATTTTACTGGCTTGTATGTCAATGCCGTCTTCTGTTAACCTTCCCAAGATGGGCAATAAAAGACAATGGCTCGTTTGTGTGTATGTGCACATGCGCATGTTGGAAGAAAGAGGCAGTATTAAAATGAGTTGTTTTAAATCTGTCTAGTAAGAAATTATGTATGGCAAGAAATAATTCCAACTGGAGATAGTTGTGAGTATGTTAAACCTTTGAAGCAGATGAGTTTACAAGGATTTCATGCCAAATGGGTTATAGTTTTATGACAATCTAATGTATTACTATATTCATGTAATTTTATATAAGAATATACTATACTGCTTATTGGAGACTGTATTGCAAGATTATTTTATTAAGTTGGGTTTCTGCGAAAGCAGACTTTGAGCTAATGCTTGGAGGTAGGTTGTTTTATTTTGGGGGGAGGATTTTAGGAGTTGCTTACCGCTGTGGGAAACCATAGCCTAAGCCTACTCTGTACTCTCTGAGGAACCATGGAGAATGCACCCCATAACTGACCCCTGTACCTTTATCCATATTTATGCAAGAGTTCACCCTCTGGAATGTTAACACTGTCCTTCACACACACTCCTCTGGCCTGCACACACACACACACACACACCTCTGGTCTGTGTTTGCACATAGGCTGAGTTTGTGAGCTTTTGCCTTTAGAAACATCCTGAAGCAGAAAGAAAAGCAAGAAGTGACAGTATTGATACTTGTGGTGAAAACCCTTAGCATGCTTTGCCTGGGAAACATGAACAAGAGCTGCATAAGGGGTAAACTTAAGGGATAGGGCTGCTGCGGTTCATATTTTATTCCTTCAGTAAAGTCCCACACAAAAATGTAAAAGGACCACATATTTATTGTCCCAAATGGTCACCTCATTTGCAAAGTTTTCAGGTTACTCAGTAAAAATTTCCCAACTTCCACCAAATATTCAGAATCATAGAATGTCCAATCAAAAACATAGAGTAAGTTGAACTGAAAGTAGTAATTAGCAAACAGTAACCCCAACACAAGCATTTGCCTCATTTCAGATGCCAAACACCTAAGTGAATGACAGAATTCTTAGCTGTTTATTTATCTTCCATGTAGAGTTGTTTTTAAGATAGTAGCCACATTACAGAATATACAAATAATTTTTTCTATAGGCATTACATCTCTGCCAACCATAAAACAAGAGGTAAAACAACAAGGGAAAGGCAATAGAAAGGTTTGACAGAGGCAGGTCCACAGAATATTAATGTTTCACCATTACTGCCTTATGTGCTGTGAATTGTCCACAATTTGATGTGTGAAGTTACTGTATCGTGAACAGGTATATTCTTCAGTAGTATCATTTTATTCCTTGTTGTGGGCAAATTTTAATTCAGTCAGTCTCCTCTGAGGTTTAGCAAAATGTGGAGGTTTAGCTGGGTTATCTCCATACTTTCAAAACTGCCTTTTCCATTCTTGCTGAAGGCCTCATGTTTGGTCCTCACGACATCATGTGAATACCGCTGTCTACAGAGAGCACTTCTCTTGGGCATTCCTGTTTAATTTGTAAAATGTCTGTGAAGAAAGCTATTCATCTTTCTCTGTAATTTCCTTCGGAACAATGAGAAACTCAGACATATGCTGCTGTTATCACAGCTTGTGTGGGCAAAGTGGAATTAGAAGAAACAGTCAAACAATAAGACATTCATCACGTCTCCCTTGGAAATTTTTGTCCCAACACAGTGTATGAAGCAGTGGTGAAGTCAATTGTGACACTTCGTTATTAAGATTTCCAGGAGTTGAGGGCCAAAGAGTAAGTTGCATCTGGAATCCAACGATGTCTCTTTTTTTAAGACTCACACTGCTCCCTTCTTGCACATAAATAATGACTTCAGTCCTTCTTCAGAGGCTTACTGGGCAGAAGTAAGGAAGAGATTGCTGCCTAATTTCCACATCTAATTTACTGGGAAGAAAAATGACCCCATCTTATTTTCTTCATATTTTAGCTACATTAATAGTATAGGCATTCAAATTCACTCCTAATAGTCATTTCCTGTCTACCCAGTTGAACCAATAATCAAAATCCGAATGATAAAGTAGGGTTTATATCAAGAATTGAAAGGGAGCATTTGAATGTCAACCAATTTACTGTGTTGTATGAAAGTATAAAAGAGCAATATCATGTATTGTTCTCCAAACAACTAGAAAAAACATTTAAAGACCCATTACCTATTCATAATAAATCAAATATATGCATCTATATCAGAAAACTAGGAATAGAAGATAATATCAACTTGATAAAAGCCATATATGCAAAAAAACCCTTAAGGATAACATTATACTAATTTATAAAAGACTAAATTTTTTCCTTTAGGACCAGATACCAAAAAAGGGGGGATAGACAATTATACCACTTCTATGCAATATTATACTGGCAGTATTAGCCAATGGAATAAGGCAATCTGCTTAAGAGTCACTTCAAGTGCTACTTGGTGCTGAGCACTGAACAGGAAAAGATTCTCACTGAGGTTCAGAGTTCCAGACAGTTAAGTTGAAACACCACTTAAGCATCAAAAAACAGCACCCATTAAAATGCTAACAGTGATAGTGTACAAGGCAATTCTCAGGATGAAGAAATTATTTGGTACTGGGAATAATTCTTTTCTGATACAGTTAACACAGTAATACCATGCTACAGATTCCCACACAGTAGTTACGTATGCACTTAAAACCCCTTAAGATAAATGCTGATGAAATTCTTTTACCTCAAATAAACTAAAAACTCACCATCATTGTTATGAGGAAGGTCATTTATGTACCTAATGAAGCACAATGTTCTTTTAGTTAGTGTATAATGAAAACAATACAGAATGAAAATCTGTCCCCTAATTGCTTACTAACCTAAGAAAAAATAAATTGTTGACATGGATAAAACTGTATAGGACAGAAGTAAAACTCATGGCTTAAACAAATATACAAATACTCAATTATTTATATTACAAATAGGTCAATGCTAACTGAATTTTAATGTCCTGAATGAAAGTGTAGAAATAACCACTTCAGGTAGAAATTGGGGAGAATAGTGTTAATCTGATAAAGTAGTAAGAAAAAATTTATTGATATGCTATAAAATAAATTTTTCACTGTCCACTATACTTAAAAAATATTTCAAATACATGCTCACTGACACAAGCAAAACCTACAAAGTTTTTCAGGACCACAGAGATTAGAAATGCAAGAGTTGCCTTGAAGTGTAAGAACCACTTAGAAACATTGGAGCCTGCTGCCAGATAAGGGAACTGAAATGAGGTGCTTCATGGGGAATCAGATAAGTCTCCCAACTGGCAGTCAATATAGCTGACTCCTTCTAAGCCTTTAAATTAATAAAAACAAGATGAGGAAATATAAGGGACATTTTACTTTCTCTGTAGTGACCTGTGAACAGCCAATAATTAGAAATTGATGGACTGCTATGCACAGGAGGACATGATATTTCGAATATTTCACCAACTGACTTAGGAATGACTGGACTAGTTACAAGCTGGTTTCAGTATTATAGCCAATTGAGAAGTTGACAGCATAGGCAGTGCTGTAAGTGATAGTCAATGAGAAGGCAACTGACAAGAGGAGGGCTTATCGTAGATTATTATGCTGTATCTGAGATGGTAGATAAGGCACGTGTGCAAATAGATATATGGTACCTATTCAAGCTTAGAAACCTATATCTGGTTTTCTCCCCTTTTTTGGAATGTGTGCTTGTGGTTTGTTTTCTAACAGCTTTGTAGAGGTGTAATTGATACACAAAGTAATTGAAAACATAATCTCAGAGGTAGCTGCACCCCTGTGTTCATTGCAGCATTTTTTCACAACAACCAAGATAAGGAAACAAACTAAACAGTCCACTGATAGATAAATGAACAAAGGAAACATGATCTATGCATACAATTTAATATTAATCAGCCTTAACTAAAGAGGAAATCTTTCATATGGAACGATAGAGGTTTTTCCTTGCATTATTTGTGATGTTGTCTAACACTTGTTGTGTAAGATAATTTGGATGCTAACAAGCTTAATATTTTTAGAGAATATTTTGTACTTCTGACTTTGTTGTAATTGTTCCTGAAAAGAAGCAGAGGGTTAATTCATCAAAGTTGCCAGATACAGAAAAGCATTACCTAGTGGTAAATCCTTCGAAATATCAAATCAGGTTCACTAGATCTCAAGAAGCGCTCTAATCTGTTAGATGCAATTTGTGTACAGTAACACAAAGTTAGATATATCTACTTCAATATTGATCTTTTTCTAGGTTTCAGGTATTTTCCTTCACTGAAGAGAATATCCACTTTGGGTGTATCTGCAGAGAGAAAAGGAAAGGAGGTAAGGAGAGAGAGAGAGGGGGGGGGGAGAGAGAGGGAGAGAGAGAGAGAGAGGCATTTCATACGATATATATGCTTTACCAGGAAAAACAAATGAAAAATAAAGAACAAATTCCCAAATTGTCTTATGATTAATGCCAGCAGGCCTGACATTAAACACTTCCTGTTCTGCTCAATCCTCATAACACAGCTTGTGCAACTTACTCAATTTTTGACAGATTTTTCTGGATACTTTAACAATAACATATAGAGAGCCAGTATTTTGCCTTATGGCAATCTGAGTCAGTTTGAAGAATATACTGTCTCTCAAATCAGGGACAACTTGCATATGATAGAAACTTATTGAAATTCATTGAAGTTTAATAGAATGAAAGTTGTTTTCTATGTTCAAATTGGCAATAATGCAAATAGTCCAGGAGCTACACACCTTTTATTCAGCTAATACATGTGTTACTCCATTATTTTCTAATGGTATATATCCAATCTGGTCAGGTCATTTAATAGGAATTCACTCTTTAATAAATTCAATAAAACAAAACATTACACACAAGGATGAGAAGTTTGTTTTCACCCAATATGCAGGTATCAAATTACTGGGGGCCACTACTTAGAGATCTTTATTGAAAAAGATGAAGAAAGCATGTTTTATCTCCATGAAGAAAAGGATTATGATTGTTAACATCACTCATTAGTGCAAAATAGGCAGTAATATGCATCATGTACTCAACAACTCTGTGTTAGAAAGTAATATATATGAATCAAATAAATTCATGCAAATGTATCACATAATAGAATTTTGTCCCAATGTCTCCTTTTGTGCAATTATTTTTCTAAATTTAAGACTACTACATTTTCATGCTGTAGTTACATTGCCAATAAAAGCATCCTCCATAGGGAACTGTTCACTGTAAAATATTAAACAAGAATTTATTTTATATGCTACTAAATAAATTTGTACTTATCAACCTCTGATCCTCCCAAATTATAGTTTAGCATTTCCATTGAGCCATTTTCTTCATTTCTCCATGATTCCTCTTTGATATACACTGTTATCTCATGTTAATGAAAAAATGATTTTTCTCATTTATTAATTCTACTTGTCTCAAATCAAAAAAGACAAACTCATGCACATAGACAATACTGTGGTAATCATCAGAAGTGGGGTTTCAGATTAGGTAGAGGAGGGTAAAGGGGAATAAATGGTGATGGAATAAGACTTGACTTGGGGTGGTGAACACATAATACAGTGTACAGATGATGTGTTGTAGAACTGTGCGCCTGAAACCTGTATAATATTGTCAACCAGTGTCACCACAATAAATTCAATAAAATAAATAGGAATTTAAAACTCAAATGCCGAGAGGCAATATGGTTAATATATTTGCTTGAATTTAACAAGATTGAAGGTAATAGGTGTTAAATTCTTAATATTGTTATCAAGGCCTAGTTACGTTGCCTTCTTTTTGGAGGTTGGACTGTTTACAATGCATTTTATGGACATTTTTTCAACCATTTGACTGAATGAGCAATTAGATTTAATTATCAAGCAGTTATAGGTCTCTTTAGAGGCAACAAGCCATTGGAAAATCTCAGTTGCTTATATTCTAAACAAGCCTTTAAGATGTACATTCAGTTATATAATAGACATCAGAAAAAATGTAAGTTGGGTATAAACTTGTTTTAGAAAGCATACTTTTATAAACTTATCCTTCATATTGAAAGAAATATGTGCATTAGTATTGGATATGCTATGGGGTACCCTCTAAGACCAGTTGATGAAAACATTTTTGAATCATTAAACCTACCTTGTATATCTTCCCTTTAAACTCTATTTTTATATTCCTTTAAAGGAGCTTATTAGGCATAAACATAGCAGGGATTAATATTCCAGTTTAATACTCTCTTCTTGGTGACTTGCTGTAAAAGATCTCATGGAAGGCAGGGGGAGGAGGCAATTTCAGATTAGATAATGGTATTTACATAGCTCAGGCTTATGTACATTTTTATGACATGTAAGCAGCTGTGTTTTGTTTTTGTTTCATTTCAAAATATTTTGAAAAGGTATTAAATTTCTTCCAAGCTGTACATCTTTAAGATTGAAATATTGTGAGGAAGTAAAAATATTCAGAAATATAGCCTTTATATTCCACAGTGACTCTATGATCCCCCGAAAAGAAATGGAAAGAATTTGGTAGCTATTTGTGAGGCATTACTTTTGGATTTGTGAAGGGTTTTAATAGCAGGCCACAGTGCAGATGAAAGACATCCATAGAATGACTATTTTCAGAGAATATCTACAGGATTCCTAGGCAATTTCAGTAATAGCTGAAAGGGATGGAAAACTTTCTAAAGTTTGATCTAATAAAGTTAAATCTCATAAATGCATATGATTTAACAAATAAATTATTAATTTTTATATTTTTTATTTTCGTCCTCACCCAAGGACATTTTTTCATTGCTTTTCTTAAAGAGAGAGAGCAAGGAAGAGAAACATTGATGTGAGAGAGAAATATCAATTGGATGCCTCCTTTAGACGCCCAGACTGGGGATGGAATCAGGGATCGAAGTTTTCTGTTATAAGACGACACTCCAACCAACTGAGTCACACCGGCCAGGACAATATGATTAATTATAATGAGAATATTATAGTTTCTATAAAATTGATTACCCAAAAATATGGTTATTATTCTTTATATGAAAAAATGTTACATTTTCTAAAATTTGAAAATTAAATGACATTTTATATGTTGATATCTGTATTTTGATAATCCAATCTACATATATAAGATATAAATGATCATACGTATTATATATTATATATGTTTATATAAACATACATATGATTATAGATATATTTATAACAAGAGTGCAAATAGAAAATTTTGAATTTCACATATTAAATATGAATTGGCATTAATGCATAAAAGTTAGGGTATGGGATATGGAGTTAGACTATTAATTTTGGTTTTGGTTTTTAAAAAATTTCTATTGAATTTATGAGCTTGAGATTGATTAAAAATTATATAGGACTCAAGTGTACAATTCTATAATACATCATCTGAATATTGTATTTTGTGTTCACTTCCAAAACTCAAGTTTCTTTTGGTCCCAGTTTATCCCCCTTTGCCTCCTCCCACCCTCTGTTTCCTATGGGAGTCACCATACTCTTGTCTGTGTCTATGAGTCGGTTTCTTTGTTGCTGTTTTTTTTGTTTTTGCTTAATCCCTTCACCTTTTCCAACCAGCCCCCTACATCCTGTCCGCTCTGACAGCTGTCAGTCTGTTCTCTGTATCCCTGAGTCTGTTTCTATTTTGTTTGTTAGTCTATTTTCTTCACTAGATTCCACATATAAATGAAATCATATGGTGTTTGTCTTATCTCTGATTAAACTTAGTATAATGCTCTCCAGGTCCATCCATGCTGTTGCAAATGGTAAGGTTTTCTTCTTTTTTTTATAGCGAGTAAAATGTCCCATAGTTGTTTTATCCACTCACCGTGGGCTGCTTCCAGATCTTGGCGATTATACATAATGCCACAATGAACATAGGGGTGTGTTTATTCTTCTGAGTTTTAATCAATTTTACTTCAATAATTTAGATCTTCTCTAAAGATCTAGATCTTTATTTCTCTCACTGCTTTAGCAGCTTTATGTGGAATATTTCAAGTTCCCATGCTCCTTACTGTGGGTGGCAATTATCATTTTAGTTATTTATTTTTCTAAGAAAGCAGAGATGGTTTATTCTACTATGACTTTCTTCCCTATCTCCACATTTGACTTTCTTCCTATGGAAGCACATGAATTGCATCTGTCGAGTCGCATTTAATGAAAGCTGATCAAATGCCTAGTCATAACCCTATGCCTGAGATTTTAATAAATGCAGTAAGTTATCTACAAAGCTCCAAATTTCTCTTACAGTGACAGAGAAATGAAAAATATTCAATCTATTCATAAACTCTCTCCTTTGCTTTGAGAAGCACACATGTGAAAATGAGGCCATGTCTGAGAAAAAGCAACAGCACAAGCACCGTAGGGTCCATTCTTGCCCCCAACCCCCTCCTAATCAGTAGGACCTGTCTCACTGATATACTGATGTCTCTAATTCGCCAGGACCGAGTTACTAAAGATCATGTCACCAAAGGATCATTCTGTTTTTCACATCTTGGAAAAATATCGAGAAATAAAATCCATTCCATTAACATTTTAACAACAATTTTCACCAACAATTCAGTAATAATCTCTTCAAAATAATGTCTTCCTGAGAGAGCACACCATAACATACAGCAACGTCTGGCAATTTTGACAATCTCTCAGATGGCTCTAATTTGACACTGTCTGCAGAAGTGAAAAATGGGAGGTACCACTTAAACACCAGCTACAGGTCATTTCAATCCAAAATTGTAGGTATAGCCATACATCTGTCATGGAGTGCAGGTCTGGTGGGAGAATAGGAGTGATAACACACAAGCTCAATGAAGAGCTGTTGGGATCAGAGTCTAGAAATGACTACTGCAGAAGCCCCAGAGGCACGTATACTTCCTTCAAGGGAAACATTCTTTATTGCTCTCACAAATCTTGACACTCTTCTATTTGTTATTAAGAAACCATAGCACTTCCTTCCCCATCTTTCTCATTTTTGTTAATGCCACATTTATTTCCCCAGATTTTCAAGCCTCAAACTCTAGAGCCATTTATATCTTCTCTCTCTACTTCATTTCCTGCATCTAATTAGGTGTACAGGAAATCTCTGATTCACAAAGGCTTTACATGTCACTGTACAGTGATGGACAAAACTCATATTTCTGACTGTAAAATAATGGTGGCCAGGGCCAACGCATACTAATATTTCACTGAGTGAATAATCAACAATTAGAAGTCTACTTTGATCTGCAGTAATTCAGATCACTGTTTTTGAAATTAAAAAGGCAAGGAATCACTGAAGAAACATTTCCCTAGACACCCCTTCTCCCACACTGAAATTAACTCAAAGGTCTTTGGAGCAATAAAGATTGATTACAAGAATATTAACCAGGAAAACCTATATTTTTAGTCCAACTAGACTGTGTTCTTATTTCAAGGAACATCAGTCTCTCTAGATTCAACAGACATAGCTGCATAAAAATATTCTACAGCTTTCACATTGAATGCCTGATTTCACATATTTGCTATATGGGCTACATTGAAATTTCAAAGTTCTAAACTCCAATGATTATAAATGAATATAAATTTCTTTATTTCCTGTCATTGAAGACAAAAAGTCTATCAAGCCTCAATTCTGGTCAGAATTCAAAGACATCTGATCTTAACCCATTACCTGATTTTCTGATATTTCACCCTGTTCATCTATGTATCTGTACTTTCACTGCTAAATTGTTACAGTTTTCCATCTTTAACCTTGAAGGGAAATCCAGGAGATCCACAGCTGTAATCCTGCCCTATTCTCTCTCCCTCTTTCTCTTGCTTTCTCTATGTTCTTTGTCCCAGCACCAGACAAGCAATATGTGTAGTGCATGGACATAGTTCTTATTCATATTGCCATCTCTCTGGTTATGGTTTGCTCTAGTAAAATTCCAGTTTGGGTTATTGCTCAGTTGCGATACATCCTTTACACTCAGAGGTTTTTAACACATGTCTGCTTCTTAGTGGAAGGACTGAAGGAGAAAAACAAACAAAAAACAATACCAAGAATTACTAAAGTGAAGAAACATATTGCATCTTATTTCTCTACTTATGTTTTTAAATCTATACAATTGTATCTTATTATCTTTTAACTAATTCTTGTGATTTTATCTTGATATTTATAAGCCAGTCTGTCCTGTTCTGATCCCAGTTTCATCACTTAATAAATGTGTGTGTTTGGACTAGTTGCTTTTATCTCTCCATGCCTTCATTTCCCATTTGTAAAAAGGGGATACTAATAGTATCTACCTCACCTTTAAGGATATTGCAAGGATTACTTGAGTCAGTATATTTAACATACAATAATACCTACCATATAGCAATCATCAGATAAATATCAGCCTTGTAACTTGGAAATTTGTATGTATGTGTGTACGTATTCATGTATATCCCCTGGTGATTAGAAACTGAGAAATGATTTCAAGTTAACGTATACAAATACAAAATCTGGAGGGCTAATTTCCTCACTTAGGACACAGGTGGCAGACACAAGGCCCACAGGCAGGCCGAATCCAGCACTCCACCTTGTTTTATCCAGCCTGGCACCTTCTTTCTACCTGGTGGAAGTTCCAAGCTCCTTGCCCTTAGTTAAGGAGCAGTTACATTTATAAAGTCCTAAAGTTACATTCAGCCCCTGTAAGGCAACTGCGAGGCTGATGTGGCCTTGGGTGAAAAATGAGTTTAACACCCCTAGAATGACAGTTTTCACTTGTAATTGGCTGAAGGCACTTTCTCGGATGGATAAATGGCATCTAGGGTGGGTGAGACACAACAGAGTCAGAAGTGGGAAAGGGGACATGAAATACACAATTAGAAAGTGATATGTCTTCAAGTCAGAATTTGATCATTTTCTAAAGGACAGGCAGGGAAGTTGGTATAGTTACCAGCATGCGAAAAACACAAATGTAGTAACAAGTATCATTGATCAATTACAGAGAAAGCCTTTTCAAAAATACTGTGAACTTCAAAGGAAAAACAGGAAAACCTATATTTTGAGTGGATTGAGGATAAATGTGAGTAAAGTGTCTGTCAGAAACAGCCTGGGATCTGTGTGGGGAAATGGACACCAGACGGTGTATCAGAGATGAGCCTTTGCCTCCACTTTCTCTGCCAATTCCTTCTGTCAAACACAGAAATACTTGCACCCCCACATTCTAATTATGCAATCTGCTCTAACTGAAGTTCATTAAGCACTTTATTGATACTTCTTTTACCAATGTCAACAACTGTTGCTCATCACCATGTTTTCTAATAAACCACACAGCTCAGAAATTCAAAGCCAAGAAAAGAGACAATGGGGAAAATAAAAGTGGTTACCCTGTCCTGGGTGGTGTGACTCAGTGGATTAAGCATCGGCCTGTGAAGGGTCACCAGTTCAATTCCCAGTTAGGGCACATGCCTAGGATGCTGGCCAGGTCTCCAGTAGGGGGCGTGTGAAAGGCAAACCACACATTGATGTTTTTCTCCCTCGCTTTCTCCCTCCCAGCCCCTCTCTAAAAATCAATAAAATCTTTTTTTAAAAAGTGCCTGCCATTAGGTATTTTCATTTCCTACCAAATTGTTCTTGAGTTTGTCAGCAAGCATGTTCTAAGATCTGCAACATTAGATATTTTTACAAGCCTATTTTAAATAGTCTGTTTCTTCTTACTGGTAAATAGCAATAAAACAAATCCCCAAGATAAAAATAACTCTACAACATGCTCCCTTAAACTGGTACTGCTCTTTCACAGATCATAAGTTACAGAAGCAGTGTATTTCTTTTAAGATTTCAAGCTATCATATTAATGACATCACATTAGCAACAAATTTTCTTTCAGAGGTTTGAAATCCTGCCCTTGTTGTACGTTCAAATTTCTTTTTATCTTATTTCCTTTGAACTCCACCATGTAATCTAATTCTACAAATCCACCTTGACCACTGCACAGTTCATCATGGTGGACAATGTAGTTCCTTAAAAGATGAAGTCATTATTATGATAAGATATCTGATAATATCTGAAGTACATTTTCCATATTGTATGAATCCAGAATATTACTCATTAAATCTATGGAACTTGAAACATGATCAAATACAGATTATACCTATGTAAAACCAAAGGAATTGTTGTAATTATAAAAAGATAGTTGGTTCAGTTAGCCACAGAGTATTCCAAAGCATTCCATCAATCAGGTTGCCAGAAAGTGTTTTAAGCCTAAGTTTAGAAATATGTCATTTTGCATATTCAAACTTAGCAGTGTTAGTTTAAACAAAGACACTTTTACAGCTTCCACATTTCTCAAATGATTTTAGAATTTTCTAAATGTGTTCATTTAAAACTCTAGAAATTTTGAATTGGGTATGATTTGATTTAGGCTGAAGTTTGTATTACCATAACCCATATCTTAGAGATAACACAGTGCTGCTGGTAACTCAGTGGGCGTTGTATTGATTAAATGATTCCTTTGATCTCTTATCATCCTAACCCTTCAAAAATCTTATGTTTTCATCTGATTTCTTAGGGTTCATTATAGGCAAGATTGTTTGGGAGACTTTATTTTACTATTTTATTTACTTATTTATATTGTGGTAAGGACATTTGACATGGGATCTCCTCTCAAAAGAATTTTAAGTATATTGAATCTCAAGAAGTTATTCATCTTGCATGAAATTTTATAAATGTTTAATAGAAGTTCCCTCATTCTCCAAAACCCCAGCCAGGGGCAAACACCATTTGATCTTTGGCTCCCAAGAGTTTGACTGCTGTAGATACCTCATGTATATAAAACCCTACATTGTTTGTTTTTCTGTGCTGGGGTAATTTTATTTCAAATCATATTCTTAAGTCTAATTCATGTTGTCACAAATGGCAACATTTCTTTTTTATTATGAGAATGAATAATATTCCATTTTATGCATATATCACTTTAAAATCCATTCATCTGTTGATGAAACTACCTGAAAGCCAGATAAAGATCTTCAATAAAGGTGATTACATAGATAAATAGAAAAGCCACTATCATTTATTTTAGCTTGTATTTTCACTGTTTATTTCTTATATCACTTAAGAGAAAAAAATCATAAAATATACATATATATTTTTGAGCACATGATGCATGACTGCATTATTTGTGACAACTGCAGAAAGGGGACTGAGCTATATAGGAGGAGAGTTTTTCTATGCTAATGAAATTAAATTGCTACCACTTCAAACTAGATCATTATAAATTTCCATTGTTAATTGTAATCCTCATTGTAAGCACTAAGAAAATACCTTTAAGCCCCAGCTGGTGTGGTTCAGTGGATTCAGTGCCAGCCTGCAAACCAAATGGTTGCCAGTTCGATTCCCAGTCAGGGCACATGCCTGGGTTGTGGGCCAGGTCCCCAGTGGGGGGTGCATAAGAGACAACCACACACTGATGTATCTCTCTCTCTATTTGTCCCTCCCTTCCCCTTTCTAAAAATAACTAAATAAAATCTTTTAAAAATACCTTTACAAATATACACAAAAGAAAATGAGAAGGCAATAAACATGGTACACTCAACAGTATTAATAATTAAGAAAATTCACATTAAACCAAAATGGCCTATTGCTTCATGCCCACTCAGATGGCTATAGTTAAAAACAAATAACAAATGAAAATTGCAAACATTAGAGATGATGTGGAAAAGTTGTAGACCTTGTACTTTGTCAGTGGGAATGTGAAACGATACAACTTCTATAAAAATAGTTCGGTGGTTTCTCTAAAAGTTAAACATAGAATAACCATATAGCACTATATTTCTACTCCTCAATGTATACCCAACAAAAGTGAAAACAGGGACTCAAGCATGTTCAAAACTGTTCATAGTAACAGTATTGACAATAGCCAAAGTGTGGAAACAGCCCAAATGTTCATCAACAGATGAATATGTTATTGAACCATGAGAAGGAATGAAGTACCCATATATGTTACAATGTGAAATCCCTAAAGCATTATACTAAGTTTAGAAGCCAGACACAAAGGACATTTACTGCATGATTCCATCTACATGAAATATCTAGGATAGACATACTGGTTTTTTTGGACAACAAGACACACTTTCCCCCCAGATTTGGGAGGGAAATGGGGGTGCGTCTTATAGTCCAAATGTAGCTTGCCTGGTTTACTTTAGGGGGGATGGCCTATGTTATTTATGTTATTAAATATTTTACCACATTTTTTGCTTCCAATTTTTTTTGGTATTTTAATCCTCTAAAACCTAGGTGTGTCTTATGGTCCGGTGTGTCTTATAGTCCAAAAAATTCGGTAGATATAGCAGGTAGACTGTAGTTGCCAGAAGCTAGGGGAATGGACAAATGAGATGGAATTATTCATTTTAAAGTGGGTAACTTTGTTAATTACATTTCAATAAATTAAAAAGAAACTATTTTATAGGCATGTTATACAGTTGATAAATATTTTATTGTTTTGTAATATTCAAGTTTTTATAATTTCACATTTATGGTGATTTCTCATCTAAATGGATCCTTATATTTATACTTAATTTTTAATTAAAAATGTTTTTCTTAAAGCAGCCTTCTGATCTCACACTTAAAGAAGGTTCAGGCCCCACAGATCTACCACTTCTGGAGTTAAACAAAGAGACAAGAGACTCATCTTGTATGATAGTGGCTAACAATAAATAGTAATTTCTTAGAGAAATGAATCACCTCCTACTTTCCAGGACAAGATGTCCTGACCAACAGGATTCAGTAAAAATCAACTGATGACCCCAGTGGAATGATCTCAAATCTGTCAGCTTCTTCAGCTTCTTAGAGTTTTCTCAGATTTCAACCATGTACTCAGTGACATGATATTTAGAAAGAGGTTCATGTTTTATAATCGTGTTGATGTCCTGTGAACTAATTGGTTTTTGACATCAATCATTTTCTGTACAGAGGCAGGGGGTATGATGAAGAGATGACCAAAAATCCATTTTGGAGTATTGTTATTTTCTGAGTCACATAGTGTTTATAGAATTCTATAAATCTATTTCTAATAGTTATCTGTTAAATGAAAACGCTTTCTGTCTGGTATCTGGTTTTGGATTGCTAATCATTATGTATATCTTTATAATTAGCTAGCTAATGTGCTCTCATGTTATTCCTTCTTATATTTTTTATCTGTTTATCAAATGGCTTTATCATTATATACAAATGAGTAAATATATGATCATAAGCACAGTGTGGCTTTAATGACTAAATCTGACATCTACTCTTTTCTTCTGCTGTCCAACATTTTATAAATTTATTTATATTTACATACATGCTTACCATTTGCTCATTTTAGTTTCTTTTTTGAAAGAAGTCATCATTATTAATAAATTGCATGTTGCTCTGTATACTTCTTTCGTTGTTGTCTTTTTATCTGGCTAGTCATTAACTGTGCCAATTCATCAGCTTCTATATATGCTGATTGGTTACTTATACCTGGTTGTACTAAAGGTCATTCTATTGATCAAGTATTATAAATAAACCACTAGTAAATAGTTTCTTCAGTTGATTTCTTTCCTCCTACCTCACTCCGTCTCTTTGTGCTTGAAATGTTTGACCAGAGACTTATTTATCTACACTCACTTCCTAGCCAATTCAACCTAGCACCATTGCTTAAAAACATTCATACTCTCCTGCTTTCCAAATTTATATTTCCAACCAAGGCCTTGCCCAAAAATTAATTCTGAATCTGATCCCTTCTTATCCCCTGCACTGCTACCACTCCAGCCTGAGCCGGCATCATCTCTTACCCAGAAAACTGTGAAAACTTCCTAATGGTTCTCTTATCTTTTACTCTTGACCTCGTTGCAAATCTAATTTTGACACAGCAATTAGAGAAGTCATGTTATAAGGTATTTAGTTCCTGTGACACACCAAATTGTTTTGCAATAAGCTCTTAGAACATTATTTCTTTTATTTGAAGTAGTATTTAGTCCAGCCCTGTTCTCTATTTTAGCAGTTATATTTCATAGAAAAGTATTCCTTGAACCTCTGAGATTATGGGCATATTGTGTTAAACTAAAATGGGGATAAATAGATATTCTGAAAATATCTGATTGTTTAATATTAGCCACTCATTTTAAGAAATTATCAGAAATGAATGGGTAAGAGCTCAATAGGTATAAACAGAAATTCTGAAATATCAATATTGAATTAACCTCTACTTTTAGTAGATAACTTATTTGTTTTATTTTTAATTATTAAATATCCCTCAGAAATACTGAAATAGAGAATATATTGATATCTGCATAAAAAGTGCATATAAAGATTTAAGATTAACAATTTACTATAGGTATCTCATGTTAAATAGAACTAGAAAAAAAACACTATGTCATGATTTAAAGGGGGTAATAATTCAATCAGTTCTCCTAGTTTCATTTCCCAAAGTAACCCTCACTTAAGTGTATCATTTTTATCTGTGTCCACAGTTGCACTTTGATCGTGTTCCATGAGTTGAAATGCAAAAGTGCAATATTTTTATTTATAACTTATTCTGGACAAAATATCATACTAGATATATATGCAAATATATGGATGTCTGGGACATGTAGGGAAATATTGCCATTTAGAATACACAGGTCACACATTATATGTTACCCATAAACTTCACAACACCATGAAATTAATAAGAAGGTCTAAAGTCATGTGAAAATTGGGGTTGAATACTGTACTATTTCTTTGTTATGTTTGTTTGGGACTTCAGGTTATAATCTTCATTTCAGAGCTTACTATCATTAATAAATGCATTAATTTTTATTTACTATGAACATTTTTTTTTCTTTGTACTGTTCCTGTGATCCCAGTTAGGCACCTACATTCATTTATTTATTTTATTTATATTTTTATTTTTTAAACATTTCACTTATTTATTTTTAGAGAGGGGAAGGGAGGGAGAAAGAGAGGAAAAGAAACATCAATGTGTGGTTGCCTCTCATGCGCCCCCAGCTGGGGACCTGGCCCACAACCCAAAAATACGCCCTGACTGGGAATCGAACCAGCAACCTTTCACTTTGCAAGCTGGTGCTCAATCCACTGAGCCACACCAGCCAGGACCCTACTTTCATTTATTTAACATAGATTCTTCAATGTGTTCCTTCCATATACTTACTTACATATTGAAAAGGGCTTAAAAGATAGTATTTGGAGGAATAATAATGCTTTTTTTATTTTATATATGTTGTATTGCTCTATGACTTTTATTCTTGCTGATTTTGATCAATGAGTTTCTTGCATGTTCTAGCATTAATGCTTTCTTTGTGATGAATGCTGCAAATATTTTTCCCACTCACTTTCAGAATTCTATTCAGACTAGAGATCTTGAACTTAATGTAGTCAAATTCATTCATTTTTATGTTTATGGTTGGTGCTTTAGAGTTATGTTAATAATACCTTTAATAACCTAGAGCAGAAGCTCTTCAGATGCAGAGTGCATGTTCTTTTATATGCTGAAGAAGCCGACCTTGACTTTTCTTTCATCACAGCAGGATCACAAAACTCTTGACAGGCCCTCTGGTGACTTATCGATCCCCAGACATCATAGAGACATCCTTAACATCCTGCAGACCCCATACTCTTTCGAAGTTCCACTAGGCCATTTCTCAAACTGGTGTCCTCCCCCATAAATGTCCTCCAGTTCACACAAAAGACAGCCACCTCTTGAGGGTAACCTTGCCAATTTCCACTGACACCAGTCCTTTCAAGTTACCCCATGCTGCTAAATTAAAAATCATCTGCCTTCCTGTGGTGCTGTGTAAGCTTACAGGACCCTGCGCTGCCTGTGCTCCCTTCCCTCACAAGGTTCTCTCATTAGGATAAGAAGGGCATTCTCACATGTACAAACAGCTGCCTCCAGATACAGCCTCTGATTCTCAAAGGGTGTTCACTCCCTTTAAAATGCCCAAGTGAGTAAGAGAAATTGACGATGCAGGCTGAGCTCTCTCTACTTTAAAACAGATGATTTAACAAACACCATAAATTTGTTTCATTCACAGTGCTGCCAATTAATGGTAGTAGCTCTTGGAATTACACATAAGCAGTTACTTAGTAAGACTTTCACATGGCACAAAAACACCAAAAAAATGGGGACTTAAGCTTAGAGAGACCCAAGAGTTGCCTTGCATTAAATCTTTTAGTAAAGAAAATATACAGGATCACCACCAAAGGGACTTCAGTTTTCTTAGACAACTTCTTTCAAAATTCGATTTTTGTTTCATAAAATGTTCAGTGAAACATTTTATCTGTATCTCAAACCAGTTTGTCTATGAAAAAAATGGTTTCTCTCAAAAGACACAATGTACTGAAAGATTATTAGTTTTTTATAGAAGTTATCCAACTCTGGTTATGCTGCCAAAAAAAAAAAAAACAAATAATTTATTTGAATGTAGTGCTAAACAAATTTGGACAATTGTGCTCCATCTTGGAAGCTGCTTCCTTCTTTAGAGAACCCTTAAAATAAATGAAATAACTACAAATATAGACCCATTTTACCAGGAAAAAACACACTCACTCATGTAGCCGTCATCTTTAAAGGAACTTTGCAATGATTTTGGACATGCTTTTTTATGAAAGGAACATTTCTTTAATTCTGGGGGCTTAGGAATGGCTCAAAAGATTCTCAAACTTATTATAGAAACTGAAGTTTCATAGAAAAATCCCAAATACTTCATGTAAGCCAACCAATTCAAAAGTTCTCGATGTACAAATATAAAAATTTCCTTAGAAAAGGTCTACTTTGGTTAACTGAATCATGCTTGTTCCCATAAATGGTCCCATTCAAATTACATCGAAATACCCATGCTTTATAGGCTAGTTCCTCAGGGGCATCCAATCTGTGGCCTATGGGCTGCATGCCGCCCAGGATGGCTATGAATGTGCCCCAACACAAAATTGTACATTTACTTAAAACCTTTTGTTTGCTTATCAGTTTTCATTAGTGTTTGTGTATTTAATGTGTGGCCCAAGACAACTCTTCTTCCGGAGTGGCCCAGAGATGCCAAAAGGTTGGACAACCCTGCACAAATTCACTATGAATTTGCCTGTTCTTATATATGCACATGTTATATAACAGAGCCTCTAGCAAGGAAAGAGAATAAACACATTCCAGAACTTCTTTAGTCCAAATTATTTCAGACCTATACTGCATATCCTTGGACAGAATGAACACATTTGGTCACTGATGATATGAAATGTCAAGTATCATTTAAGGAATTTGCTAATATACTTTTGACATAGCAAGTTCAAGATGAGTTTGCTTACCCTTCTAAATATATTTGTCCCTTACTATGTGCTGTAACATACAATATACATCCCCTGACCTCTTAGACACTTTTAGGTCTAGGTTGCATGCTCCCTATAACATTTCCTATCCATGACCACTGATGATCTCTTTGCTCACAACAAAAGAAGCACATTGTTTACTCCATTATCTGTACCTTCCTGAATCAATAACATGGACAATGCTTCTATATAACCCAGCTTTAAAAAAATTCCAAAGGCTTTCGTGTAATTTCTAAAGAAAAATACACATAAGTGTTCATGTTCGAAAGGGTTCGGTGATCAAATGATACCTGCTATCTTCAAAACAACAGGTGGTTAGGCAGTAGGTCCAAAGGTAAAATTGTGTGGAGATAATAGTACCTTGTATTTAAGAATGAATTCACACCTAAGGGAGGCTGAGAAATTAGCTGTTTCAATCTAGTACATTGATACTCTGAGTAAACTTGAATCTCTGTTAGTAAAGGAAGGAATAGTTGATATAGGATAGTCACCAGCAATTTGATGATTGAAATAGAAAATAAATTATAAAATAAAAGTAAAGAACTATATGTCAAAAATTTATGACATTTCTCTTATAAAAATATTAGTCAACCACATACCAAGGCCTATGGCATGCTGCAAATATTTAAATAGTTGGGGATCCTAGCAGTACTGGATATGTAAAAGATAGTAGAATTAATAAATGTATTGCTTTCATCAGAAGTTGCTCAAGCTATCAAAAAAATTTAATAAATATCCCCTAAAAACATTGTACATTCTTAAAAGCATATATCTTATGTAGATTATATTGATCTTGCTTGTGATTTAATGTATTTTTATTTTATTTTTTCATCATTGACTACTAAAAAATTTTGTATTATATTTTTTCTGGCATTGTGTGGTTTTCTAGTGACTAAGAGGCCATGTTCATTCAGAATATCATGTGGGAATCAGAAGCCAATTTTTTATTTCTTTAGTTTTATTTTTATATTGATTTTAAATTATTGAGATTGCATACTCAACAAACTGAGAATACTATGGTTTGTGCTTTAAAATAAATAGCTACATGCCTTCATATGAAAAGAAAATTACTTGCATATGAAAGTGATTTGAAAAATATAAAGTACTCTACAAACATAGAGATTTTAATGGATATAATTTTAGAGCAAATCATTGGAACCTCTAGAAAAATCCCATGCTTATATTTTAATCATTACTTAAAAGAATAAAGCATTTAGAACCATTCAAAATAAATCAGTTTACTGGATGTAATTCTAATTAAAAAGAATTAATAAATGTCCAATTAAAAAAACAGCTGTGGCAGGTTTGATTCACTTTCTAAACTTGAGTAAAATGTTAACCTGATGATAAGTACCTTTTCAACCTGTGCTATTCCAATACAGTTGCCATTAAGTTCCTGTGGCTATTTTTTGAGTTAAAATTAATTAACATGAAAAAGGCACTTTGTAAATCATGCTAGATACACTTTACATACTGAAAATTGACATATTGCTAGTCACTACCATTATTGGACAGGGCAGAAATTTCTAGAAATGGCACTGCTCTAAAAGATACATGGTTTTATTATTGTCATAAAAGTTAGAAATACGTTAATTTACTATAGCTATTTAGTTCAAAGAGCAATACAGCTGTATTTGGTTGTGAAATTCTTTAAACTTGGGTAAAACCACTTCAGCCATTTGAAAATTGGCAGGTGTTCCAGTTGCTACGGCTGTGTAGCAAATAACCCCAAAACTCAGTGGCTTAAAATAACAATAATGTTTATGTTGCTCAAACATCTGCAACTTGTGTAGCACTTGACTGAGACTAGTTTGTCAAACAAGGCAGAATGGTTTGCAGTTTAGGGTCAGGGGCTGGAATCATCTGAAATCTCATTCACTCCGATGCCTATTTGTAGTAGTGGATGGCCCGTTGACACCTATTGTACACTACCTTGGCTTCCTGACCATGAGGTGACCGACTGCCATGCATGACAACCCCACCCAAAATAAAGGGGAAGCTAGTCCGAAGCCATAGTGTATTATATGCTAGCCTTGGAGGTCAGGCAGTGTAGCTTTTACCACTTTGTATTTGTTGAGACAGTAGCACAGGCCTGCCCAGGCTAAAGAGGAGAGGAAACAAAATGCACTTCTTGATGTAAGATTCTAAATCTGCATGGAGGGTCACATCTCTTCTCTGATCACTCAGGCAATGTTTGGAAAATACAATCTGCCACAGCTGTTTGCCACATTTCTACCCACAGAAATCTATGTTATTTTGATTTCAGAAGTGATACTATATTAATTGTAAACACCTCTGAGTGCGAAGGAAGGAAGGGAGATTTACATTTTTTGAAATCACGTGTTTTTGTAGCCTTGGAATTTTTAACAATCTTGAATCACATCATAAAGAACATAATACAAATTAATAATATTGACATCTGTATATAAAAGTATTCGTGGAAATCAGTGCATACATGAACTGTCAAAGAATCTACTTTTTAATACACAGATATAACCAAGTCCAATTCTCTAATTTTATGGATAAGAAAATACTGTACTTGTCCCTAAATAGCAGTCACTTGGGTGAATTATCACAGCCTCTTCATTTCTGGAGCACTGCCAAAGTCCTCGCCCAGCTGCCTGCTACACAGCACGGCTGCATTCACAAATATATCACCTATATCGGTGCTCCCAGGCTATAATGTCATGGAGTAGGGGCAGAATGGTTGCAGAACAGCAGTAGAAAACTACAGAGAATTACGTTAAAGCTTCTATTTGATTTGTTGACCTTGTAAAAGCCCGTGATATCATCAGCTGGGCTGCAGTGTGGAAGCAATTAAGGAAGTTTACTTTGCCCTGTAGAATTCACGAGAATTTTCTGGCTCCTCCTTGACCCCAGTTCCCTATAAAATTGATGTATTTTCTCTGACCCTATCTTTATTTTCAAGACAGTGATGCAAGGTTGGTCTTGTTTTAATGAGTACAGTGATATGACAAATATACCCAGAACCTTCTAGGAGGTCAGCAGAAAGTACTTTGGTCCATCTGTCCTAGTTTCATTAAGAGATAAGAACAATTTTTAAAAAGAATAGAAAGGAAAAAGTATCCTTGGGAGCAGCAGGATAGAAAGGATATTGATAGTCCCAGAAATGAAAACAGCCTTCAACGTGTGATTAGTGAGATGTGGCAGGTTCAGGTTAAAAGAAAATACTTTCATTTTACTGTATGAACAATGATCCCGCTTCCTTTGTACTAGAACGGCATTGCTCCTGATGTTGACAGAGTTTTCCCGATTTAACTAGCATCTTCACTCACCAGGGTTATACATTCTTGTGGGTTTTGGTTGGAAACCCCGACTTGTGAAGGCTTTCTCTAGGGAACAGTGCTGAGTGCCCGGGTCATAAACCCATGTGGACAGCCACACAGCAGACCTTGCAGAAGAACTTAATGCAATTCTCTGCCCTGCTGAGTTCATTCAGCACTGAGAAATGACATAATTAGGAAATAATGACCAATTGGGTGGTTATTGTCAGCATACACTGTCCAAAATCAAGTGAAACAGGAAGTTTTAGAAGTATCCACTTACAGTTCTGATACTTAGAATGGAAAATGTTAACAGGACATAATTCTGCTATTTTCCCATCTTATAACCATTATTTGGGGGTGTCCAAGTTATTCAGATACAGACAACAACATTTTTAAATTGATTTTGAAAATGCAATTTTATTTACTGAGGGCCACCCCCAAAACACTTATTTTTGTTTCTCCAACTCCTTGAAAGTTACAAGGTAAATAAGTACCAAAGTACACTGATTTTAATACATTAAAAGACATTCCAGCAGGTTCTTGTGTGGTTTAGTGAGGTAAAATAATAAGATTTCAGAATAGTGTAGTTCATTAAATATGTAACATAATAAATATTATTTTCTAATATTGTGGAATAAATTTCATCTCAGGGTGGATTTTACATTTTATATGATTTACTTTTCAGGTTCCCAAGATTTTATTAAAAGGCCATTAAGGGGGCTTTAAAACACTTAACAATAAGGGCAATATATTTAATCCTTTTCTACAGGTATATTTTTTCAAATTCTAAGTATAAAATTAAATGACATAAACTCTGGTTCATTATATTTTCTAGTAAATTGAGGTGTGAGATTCAAAGGACACAAAGTAAAGTCTAGTGAGTTTTTTTTTTATTTGATTTCTGGGAATAGCTATTGATGACCCAGAAATGAGTCAGGGACATTTTTTATCAATGTGAATTTCTCATCATTCCTCAAAGAACTTTGTCTCATCAAAGCACTAGATGTGTCTGGGGTACTGACTATATTCCGAATGCTGTTCTAGGCTCTGGGAATATAAGTTATATCTCATTTATCCCTGCCCCAGACTTATTTCCAGTTCTGTGGAGGGGATAAACAATGATAATACATCAGGTTAGTGCCTTCATTAACATGTAAGGAACACAAAGGTAGCGCTAAAAAATGAACCACTGATGTATTGAAGAAAGATATAATTTAGGAAGTTTTGTTTGGAACCACAATCATGCTTTAAGTAGAATCATTGATTATCTCTCTATGTATTGCATTAAATGTCTGAACACGGTAACAATGTAAGAACAGTACACGTGACACATGTACAGAAAGACAGATAGAAATGGATGTAGCTCTAGTTACAGGTACAGATAAACATATGGATGTAGCTAACACTCCCGGCACTCCAAAACTCCTGAGACACAGGTAGAGATGGTATTGTTCACTCAATAGCTATCGTCTCTATAAAACACACTTTCAATATTGTTTGTTTATCTATAAGACTGTCTATATTTAATTGTTAACATAGCTTTTACCCTGCCCTACTCTGCCCCATCATACCATGTATTTAGAATTACTGGGTTTCTTGCTTTCAAAATGTACCCTGAAGCCAAAACCTCCTGCTAGGTGGCTAGGTCAGAGGGTGAGCATCTGTTTTAAGGGACAGCAAACTTTAGATTTACTCATAAAAAGAGACAGGAAGAGTTTTTCAAATACCTGTCTTGGAAATTGTAGAATTGGAAGATATGGACAACTGATCATACTTCTAGGGAACTGCAAGTACAAAGGCTTTAAGATAGAAGCAAGAAATCAGAACCAGGGTCAAATGGCACAATGAGTTATGCAAATGCAGTATTCATAAATAGGCAGAGAACACATATTGGCACAGACCAAAAAGCAACTGAAACAAATATGCAAACAGAGTCAGAAATGGCTCTGAAGATAGAGAAAGAGACTGCCTACTGACCTTGGTTTCTAATTGCTTTGTAGAGACTTACTGTCTTGCAATTATCAGCTCCTTTTTCCAGATTCCTGAGAGCCTCTCTGTACCCTTACAATCAGCTGCTTTATTTACTGAGCTAGTTTGAAAGAGTCTGTTTTTCTAACTATTAGAAGAACTGAAAAAAATAAGTTTTTACTAATACAGTCACAGTTTTATTAACAAGAAGAAGAAAGACATAAACATAATGAAATATTTTCAATATGGAAGCTGAAATTTTAAAGAAGGTGAGTTTATTTTTGTATGTAGTAAAAGAACAAAAGAACATTTTCACCACACTTTCCAAGAAAATAAACGGGCACTGTCCAAATTTGGGCTAACATCTCTTATCTATGTACATTGTAGGGGCAATACAAACTGCACAAATTTAGATTTTTTTTTAATAGACTAAAGAAGAGGTTGTATAATCTACTACTCAGGCACTAAGTTAGTATGTATTTTGTTATCTCAAGGAATAACTGAAGAGTTACTCAGTTTAATCAAACCACAAAGAATATTGGCCTGCCCCGCTGGCGTAGCTTAGTGGATTGAGCGCGGGCTGTGAACCAAAGCATCGCAGGTTCAATTCCCAGTCAGGGCACATGCCTGGGTTGCAGGCCACGACCCCCAGCAACCGCACATTGGTGTTTCTCTCTCTTTCTTCCTCCCTTCCCTCTCTAAAAATAAATATATAAAATATTTAAAAAATATTTAAAAGAATATTGGCCTAAATAAGCCCTCTGGGATTGTGTTATCTGTCAGTGCATGCCAAGTGAGTATGGCATGGCACTTTAAATAAGGTAATTTATAAACCTCCCAGAATATCAGCATCCTTTAAAAGTACAAGCTTATTTTTGCCTGACATAAAATGCCAATGTGGGTGCTCTTCATCAGTCTCCCTTTCCAAAGGGTAATTCACTTACCTACATTCCTTCCATCACGTGGCTCCACTACATCAAATGTATAAATAGCGAAGTTGTTTGCATTCCACCCAGCCCATGGAAGAAGAATCTGGAAAATCTCCTAAGTGAGGAGTAGGGGGCAAGGCCTGGAATGACATACATGCCTTCTTACATTTCACTGCTGAGAGATTAATAACATGGCCACACCTAACTTCCAGAAAGATGAGAAAATGCAGTCAAACTTTGTGCCAGGAAACAGAACAATGCTATATATATATGCAAGTTAATCCATTTACAATATATTTATCTTATATGGATTGCCATAAAAATTCTTTCTCCAAGTAATTTTTTAAATATGTTAGGATATGCAAATGTTTACATCTATTCTTTAGCTATTTGGTGTTTAAACTTTAAATAATGGCTATTGCTTCTGCTATATGTCTAGCAAAGACAGCAACATAGAGATACAGTTTATATAAATGACCCCCCCAAATCAACATTTCTCCTCTAAAATTCTTACTTAGGACAAGCCATGTCCTTTAATGACATTGCTTTATAATTTAATAATTAAATTTGGCAAACATATATGGGAAAAGGAAAGGTAAAAATATTGACTAATATGAATTTAGTAGATTATGAATTGTGATAAATCCTCCAATTACCTTAGTATGCTACAATTAGTGATTTAGAACTAAGTAAGGAGATGTGTAAATTTTTGTTTCTATTTCAATAGTGCAGATTGTAGTAGATTAGTTTTCTTTTTTAAAATTTTATTTATTTTTAGAGAGGGGAAGGGAGGCAGAAAAAGAGGGAGGGAAACTTCCATGTGTGGTTGCCTCTCACTCACCTCCTAGTGGGGATGTGGCTTGCAACCCAGGCATGTACTCTGACTGGGAATAGAACCAGTGACCTTTTGTTTTGCAGGCTGGCACTCAATCCACGGAATCACACCAACCAGGGCCTATTAGTTTTTTTTGTAAATAATGTCATTGTTTGGGTTTTCTTTTTGTATGTTTATTCTGAATGAAAGTTAAATATATAGTACAGAAATTATTTAAAGAGAGAGACCATCAGAACCTAAACACAATGTCCCCAGGTTAATCATTCAGGCAAAAGATATAAATGTATAAAGTCACTCTCAAAAATCACATGAGATAAATGGCTTTATTGCCATCATATTACAGATGAGGAAATATTACTATCTATTAGTGTCCTTGGGCTGACATAACACAGCACCAAAATCTAAGTCACTTAAAATGACAGAAATGTATCCTATCACAGTTCTGGAGGCCAGAAATCTGAAATCAAGGCATGAGAAGGGCCATGATTCCTCTGAAAAATCTGTAGAATTCTTCCTTGCTCCTCCTACTTTCTGGTGTTCCCGGCAATGTTCGGCATTCTTTCACTTGCAGTGGCCTTACTGCAGTCACAGGACTGTCGTGTCTGTGTGTGTGTGTGTGTGTGTGTGTGTATGTGTGTGTGTGTTCACACCACCCCTCTGTGTGTGGAGGTGTTGGTGCCTAAATGTCCCATTTTTATAAGGGCAACTTTTGGAATTCAGCCCCACCCTAATAACCTCATTTTAATTCCTTTACATCTGTAAAGATTCTACTTTAGAATAAGGTCACATTTTGAGGTATGGAAGGTTCCTACAATGTATTTAACCTTAGGCGAGGGAGAAGCACATGGTTTCACCCATAGCAAATGCCTACATTTGCTACTGATTGAATGGTTTCCTTCCTTCTTTCCTTCCTTCCTTCCCTCTCTCTCTTCCTTCGTTCCTTCTCTCTTTTTCTTTCTTTCTTTTCTTTCTTTCTTTCTTTCTTTCTTTCTTTCTTTCTTTCTTTCTTTCTTTCTTTCTTTCTTTCTTTCTTTCTTTTTCTTTCTTTCTTTCTTTCTTTCTTTCTTTCTTTCTTTCTTTCTTTCTTTCTCTCTCTCTCTCTCTCTCTCTCTCTCTTTCTTTCTTTCTTTCTTTCTTCCTTCCTTCCTTCCTTCCTTCCTTCTTTATTTCTCTCCTCCCTCTCTCCTTCTTCTCCTCCTTCTTTTTTTCCCTCTCTCTCTCCCCCGTCTTCCTGTCAACATTAATAAAACCCCAAAGAAAGAGCCTGTTCATTTTAAGCCTGTACATTTAGAAATCAAATATTATACTTACCATATTCTCCCATGTTTACATTTTTGCTTGTCCATAACTATCTCTTGCACTACTAGACTATAAGGTTCTTGCAGGCAAGGATTCTTCCAACTGATAGTGCTTTCCATTACAGTTCATTTCATACAGTCAGTATATGGTAAGTTTTCAATAAAATTATTTCTTTTCAATATTACGGAAAAGAACACTTAGATTCTCTGGAATCCAACTCCCTTTTATAAGATGTAAAAATTAATGACACTTAAAGTGATATTTATGCTTCTCTTTTAAATGTTTTTTATTGTATTTTTGAAATTTATTTTTATGAAATAAAAGTAGATAGGCTTCATCTTTGTCATAGACAGAACAAAATGTGATGTTTATAAAACTCTTTTATTTAACTTGGTCTTTTTTTAATATGATTTACATGCTGAGAGAACTCACCCACACACAAACTGGTTTTATGAAGGCATTCTGTGGCTGCCTTTTCCCCTGACAGTTTCCTCTCCTGACACCTGATAAATTAGTGATAGGAGTATAGGTGAGACTATTTTATTTTTGAACTTCTGAAGCTCATATCATGAATCACATTCTGGCATGTTCTAATGAGAGATCAATAATGTTTTCAGAGAGAAACCCTATAGCGTTGTATAAATGATAAGTGGTTAGTGTAAAGTGTAAGAGACAAAGTACTAATCATAGTTTTACTCAAAGGAATGTGTTTTAGCTTTGTTTTCTTCTAAATCATACCTTGAACATGATAAATGTGTAAATTTAGAAATAAATACAAATACTAGAGTCAATTAGTTGGCCTCATTGCCCCTGAAAAATGGATATATTTATTTTCTGTTGCAAAATATGTGGCTATTGTCATTAATGATCTCACATTAATTTATCTTTTAAACACATCTTTATCCAAATGATTTTTTAAAGATTTTATTTATTTATTTTTTTTAGAGAGGGAAGGGGGGGGAGAGAGAGAGAGAGAGAGAGAGAGAGAGAGAGAGAGAGAGACATCAATGTGCGGTTGCTGGGAGACATGGCCTGCAACCTAGGCATGTGCCCTGACTGGGAATCGAACTTGCGATGCCTGGTTCGCAGCCCACACTCAATCCACTGAGCTACGCCAGCCAGGGCACAAATGATTTATAAATCATAAAAATTTGTCAATGTGTTTAGTACAGGGAATTATTGATTTTATATTTCAAATTAAATTATACTTTTGGAAGCACTTACAAATCATCTGTCTGTACATGTGGCCAGTGCTTAAAAACATATAAAGTCTTATGCAATGAATAGGGCCCAACTGAAGTTTTTGGCTGGAAATGTGGCCAGTACCAAGCGATACTAAACAGTTTGGACTTTGTAAGCAGTAGGGAGCTATAAATTATTTTGAGCATAAATGATCTACGATGAGACTTGTGTTTAAGAAAGAGTTATTGGATGGCAGTGAAAAAGATGTATTAGAATAAAGAAAAACATTAAAGTGGAGGCCCATCCCTAGTCCGGTAATGGTTAATAGATACTGAGATTAGTTTCAGATATGTTATAATGTGAGCTGTCAGTCTCATAAAGATATATATCAGACTGTTGGAATTTTAGATCTTTAGTTCAGGAGAGTGGTCAGAGCTAGGGACAGATCTGAGAGTCATACACTTACACAAGCACCTGGGGATAAATTTCATTCCTATTGAACACTTGTAGAGATTCCACTTTATTCCGAGACCAATGTTGAGCTCTAGGAATGAAAATATCAAGAAGATAAGCTCTTGCCCTCATAGTCTAGCCACAGTGAAGACATGCAAATAAGTATAAAGATTTATCCATGCCCTGTATGTTAAAATAATGATGAATCCTGGGAGATGTGACTAGGTGTTCAATGACCAAATATCAAAGAGGTTTGGGAAGAACCACTTACTAAATATTGCCTCAGTATATTAATAAATAGAAATGGATAACAAAGCAACTTACTGACTTTATGTATTAAACATTGTATTAAGTATTGTATGTGGAGTATCTCTTTAATTCCTATAACAGTCCTATATTTATGCAAAATTTTTCATTTAGAAAACTGAGACAAAGAGTATTTAAGTAATCTACCCAAAATTATGTAGCTATATGAATATTTATTTTGGTTTTTTTTGGAATGAAAATTTTAATTTACAGATTGTATGTTTTGATAAAACAAGTTTTCACCTGTAAAATATATTACAAAGCATAATGTACCAATACCAGTATTTTAACCCAGGAAGCTTTGATGGAGCTTTGAAACACTGCACCCTACATTAGGGTAGTAAACCTACAAAGAAGAAGTCTTGAGGTAGGGACGTAACCTATCTCCAAGTACCATCAAATCTGAGGTATTAAGTAGTAGTAAGACTTCAACAAATGGATGTGGAAGAGGACATAATATAGACCACAACAATCCATAGCTTTGTATTATATCAGAGAAAATTTATTTTAAAAATCTTCTCAACAAACTGTCTTAGGATGATTCAGCCTACATTAAATTTTGTATTTCTTAAAACATTTGGTATAACTTTGTTTCTGATTATGATATTAGAAATATTTGTATTTAACATATATTGCTTTGTACATAAGGAGTAATAATATCATGTTATTTTGTACAATAATTTCAAAGAAAAAAATAAACACATTTTTATGAAACAAAATCCATAAAATGAAAAGTACCAAACAGCTAGTGGAAATTCAGATCCAAGGCTACACATATCTAGGGTGAATTTATATTAAATCCAGGGAGTTAGTTGCTTAATTAGAGGTAAAATAAGAAGGTAAAGTAAAAGAAAATGTCACAATGGTACAAAAAATTCTATTTTGAAAGAGAATAGAAAAGGTGTGCCCTTCAATCTGAACTAATTTTCAATTATCTCAGTTCTTCAAGGTCCAATTCACAGTTTTGCTCCATGATGAATTTTTTTTTCTGAGCATTTACACTGATGTCTTTTATTTTGAAGCCTTTTATATTTTTGTGTTTTTCCATCTGACCACATGGCACAAATTGGCTCCCATATAAGAAAGAAGCCCTTAGAGGTCAGGGACTTCATATTCTATTAGCATTTTTGTCCAAAATAGCAAAAAAAATGAATACTAGGTAATAAGTTGTGAGTCATATGACACTGTTAAGACTAGAATCCATATGTTGTGTTGATATAAATGAGAAAGCTGTTGTAATTGTGAATATGTGTTTCTGCAACATGTTCTCTTGTTGCCACTTGAGAACAAAGATACAAACATCAGTGAAGCAAAAGACTCCCATGTGTCCATAAAACATGCTTTGTGTTACCGAGGATTTTTGTTGTGCTTTTTATAACTGAACTAAAAGGGATCACAGTATAAAAATGGCTCTGCATATTCAGTAGAATATTATTTTTATTTTGTTCTTTACTTTTGTGCATTAGCCCATGACCTAGGCTCTGGCCATTTGTTCTACTCCCCAAAGTCTAGAATTCATTAGGTCGATAATAATATATCCCATCACCTTTTTACTACCTAAAAAAGAAGGGATTTGTTTATATTAAGCTTCAATTGATAGTCTTCTACCACTTCTAAGTGCTCCTATTTTCTTGCCATTAATTTATCCTTTTATTTTTCTCTCCACGCCATTTTTTCTATGACTAAGTACCTTAACATTTCCATGGAAATGGGTGGGCCAAATACTTCTATTGTTTTTTTTAAATTACATATAGGACTTTGAAAATTATATTTATGGAGCATATTCTATATTACAGAAATGGTCCAAGGCATTTTACATATATTACTAAATGTAATCTTGTTAACCTTTGATGTAGGTGTTAGATGTTCACTTTACACTTGAGGAAACCAATGCTTGGCAAGTTGAAATAGACACCATTTATCACCCATCCAGTAAGTGGCCAGCATTCCAATCTATGGAGGTGATTGTAAACTCCTGTTCTCAGTATGCAATGCTGCTTATTCTTTGCCAGCATGGATATATGGGTACTGTTGAATCACTAATATTTCTGATACACGACTACTTTACTTCTCTGTCAATTAAAGAAACAAAGGTGTAGAGTACTCTGAATATTTCCCAAGTTTACATATCAGTAAGCAGTTGAATTGGAATTGCAGTGCAGGTTTATAAGTTAAAATTAATGGTGTAAATGGAATATATTGATCCATATCCTAAAAAAACTAAAACTTTTACAATGCTTAATCAACTTTATATTTTAAAAATAAAGATTGAGCTCATTGCATCTGTAAATGTTTTTTTCTGATATTATTATGGTTTTCATGACAAATTCTAAGATTCTGATCTTGTTAAAAAATAACATTTCCAATGTCCCCAAAATTTATTTCACATTCTAATTGTGTAATGATTGCATTGTACAGTGTTTAATGTTATAAAATACTAATAAAACAATAAGTTTGACCATGTACTTTTATTTCCAACTTTCTTTTATCTGGGAAACTGCTTGGTCACTTTCCTAAATAAAAACAATTAATATTAACATCTTGTGTTAAATAATCTATAACTTTATATAATAAACTATGACTTTTTCTTCCTCAGCACTCACAGAGGTATTTTTGCATGACTAGTGTCTCTCTGAGAAAGTATATCCACACTCCACTAGCAAATGCTTCTCTCTTTCTATTCATCATTTACACTCACCAGTGCTCACCCTTATTTTATGGCACAGGGTACTCATGACAAGCTCTTTAAGTATTTGGCCACAATACTTAAACAAACTTCTTAAGGAGAGATTTTACAGCTCTTCAAATGACCAATTAGCTTTCAAATAAAGCACCCCATTGTTTCTTTA
Source organism: Tonatia bakeri (assembly GCA_004024845.1). NCBI lineage: Eukaryota > Metazoa > Chordata > Mammalia > Chiroptera > Phyllostomidae > Tonatia > Tonatia bakeri. The sequence goes on from PVIA01007041.1 coordinate 51,537, forward strand.
TCCCATGTACATCCATTCAGTCAGCTAGAGTACCTTACTAACAGTTCAATGAACCATAATGCTGATGCTCTCCCACAACAGAAAATATCCTGATAGATTTCAATGTTAAGTAGAATAGACATTTTTAGAAAAATATCTTTTTTATTCTGTCTACATGCTCGGGTTCCAGGGAAGGCTCTTCTGAGTTGGTGTCTGTAAGAGACCATTCTATGTGGTGTGGGCCCAGCTCCCACTGGGAGATGCACAGGACCCATGCCCACGGATAGGTTCTCCTGTGGGGAATCAGGCCTGCAATGTACCTAGGCCACTTGGAGTCTTGCTTTTGCTAAAACTCCCTCACCCTGAATTGAGACAGCAAGTGCTTACCGTAACTTCCTAAAATCCATGCTAAATCTTCCAAGGACAATGTAACAGGTTCAACTACTTTTCCCTTTTCCTTTGCAAATATCCTTCTTCTGTGATGTGATTAGCGGCATTGGTTCCTTTGTTTTCTGTAAAAGGTAATCACCTAAAGTGAACCAGTGCATAGTTAATGAGGACCATCATGTAAGGGACTGAGAAACTCAATAAAGGTCTGTCATAGTGGAGCCCGCGGCTTTTGCTCCCCTTGAGAGAAAAACCATGCTGTCCCTTTTCCTCCATAGGACTCAGTAGTCCATGTGAAAGTCTCTCCCCCATCCACAATGTTGAGGACCCCATGAGCCAGGGTCCACATCAGGTGTCTGCTGAATTCCCTCTGTGCCCTCACATGTTACAGGGAGAGAGGGAGCTATTATGGTGGCAATAATCTCATGCATGACCTCATGATCTCCCAAAGCCTCTACCTCCTAATACCATGGCAATGGGTATTAGGGTCAACAGATACTTTTGGGGGAGACATAAGAATTCAGACTATAACCCTTGAGATTTCCTCCAAAACACCCAAACCCCTAGTCACTGGCAACCACTAGTTTGATCTGTTGATCCTAGGTATTTCATATGCATGCAATTATACGATGGGTGGTCTGTGAGAGCTGCTGTTTTAGTTACCATTTTTCAAGGTTCATCTGTGTTATAGTGTATGCATTCCTTTTATTACTGAATAATATTCCATTGTCTGGATATGCCCTCTCCCCCATTTTGTTTATACAGGCATCAGTTGATGGACATTTAGGTTGTTTCAAATTTTTGCTTATTATAAATAATGCTTTTATTAACACTCATATACAATTTTCATGTAAACATGTGTTTTCAATTCTTTGGGGCCTAGTTCTAAAAGTAGAATTACTAGGTTATATGGAAACCTTATATTTAAATTTGGGGGAGTTTTTTTTATTTTTATAAATTTTATTTATGTATTTTTAGAGAGAGAGGAAAGGAGGGAGAAAGAGAGGAAGAGGAATATCTATGTGTGACTGCTTCTCACACACTCTCAACTTCAGACCTGGTCTGCAAGCTGGGCATGTGCCCTGACTGGGAACTGGAGACCCTTTGGTTCTCAGGCACCAGCACTCAGTCCACTAAACCACACCAGCCAGGGTGGGGGAACTATTTTTTAAAGCAACTGTACCATTTTACATTCCCTCCATCAGTGTATGAGGGTTCCAATTTATGCACATCCTCACCACCACTTGTTAGGATTTTTTTATTATAATCATCCCAAGCGGGTGTTAAGTGGTGTCTTAATAATAGTAAATCCATAAATATTTGTTAGATGATTGAGCCCAACAGGCTACAAATACTGGGCTGTCAACCTAAATCAAGGGATTTCACTTGAGTAATCATCAGAATGGGTAGCTTTTGAGTTTCCAATATTTCTGGCTTCTCCAACCAGTGACAGCTTCCATATTTCATTCACGCCTTTATCATATTTGAGTTCCACCCATGCACCTTCTTCCCACACCGCATGAAAAATTGACGCTAGTGCTCACATGAATTCCTTCGGCTCTTTCTCCTGTGACTCACAGCAACTTAAACTTAATGTTGTCTCATTCAAGTTTCAATATCTTAGGTGATATGAAGGAACAACAATGGGTGATGTCTATGGCTGGAGGTACCTAAGATCATGTCTCTGTTTGAGCAAACAATAGCATGGCCTGTGTGCCAAGCTCTCTGATGTGATTCAAGCTCTAGTCATACAAGTACAGTGATCCAATAGGACCCTCAAATGCTTCTCTGCAAAGCCTTGTATACAGGCTATGAAAGAATGACAGTGCCCACACTGAGCATGCTCACCAAACTCTATATTCTATATTGAAAATACCTCGCTTTCCCCCATTAACTTAGGCACTGGAATCTAAGCGGATCAGACAGTCACATTGCTGCCCCCAATACCAAAAAATCATCAAATAGTCCTTATCACATTAATATATTTTCACTCAAATGCTGATGGAAACAAAGTCGATGTGTATCAAGCTCTTCCTATCACACTTTTGCATATCTTCTGAAGTCGATGCATCTCAAAGGCTTTACATGTGCAGCAGACAGCAAAATAAAAAGGTTCAGATGAATAATTTTTGCGGTCAGTTCAGGAAGGAATAAGTAAGAAGACCTAGCAATGCCAGAGCCAGGCACTGATAAAAGCCCAGAATTGTAAACTCCACCAGGAGTAGCTTCATAAGAAATGAATGAAAAAAAATCTACTTATCTATTTTTTCTTTCTACCTGGAGTAGCTTCTTTTAATAATGAATTATTTTCAGAGCTCTACTTTTTTACCCCTCAGTACTTTTCCTTAGATGTGTGTGTGAGTGCACGCATGTGCATTTGTGCGTGCATGATGGAGTCATTCATTGATTATCCTGTATGACATGTTAATTTGGTTGCTATCTTTTTGTGCGTATAGTAAGAAATTTTGAGATATAACATACAAATGTAACTGTGTTTATATATTCAGAATCTCCAGGTATGTATTTTAACTATATAAAACTATAAATCCATTAAGAAAAATAAGAGAATAAATATATTTTAGTGACATAAAACAAAGACAGAATTCACATGTTAGTATGTTTGTGGAGATTAATTCTCATGAGAGATTTTGTAATGTTTCTTCAAGTATATCCTTCTTTCCAGTTATTGATAAGGCAACATATGGCTATTAGTCTTTCCATCTTTAAGGATTTGATTAAGGCATATACCTGGATATCCTTTATTAAGCCAAGTTGATTCAGTGATTTAAAATGGATGACTCAGAAGTCAGTATATAAAATAATTTCCTTTGTTCAGTGATTTCAGGGATTTAAATTATAATACTGACTCACTAAGAACCAACTAAATAAATAGACCTAACACAATGAACAATCTTTTGTTCATCTTCCACCTAAATTTGAAAATAAAATCAAACAAATTGCAAAAAATAAGTGTCTGAGGAGGGACCCCAAAACGCTGGAATTTATTGACAAAAGATTGTGTGTTTATTCTTACATGTTTAAGCTTCAATCCCCTTCAAAGTATTCTCGATTTGATGCAACACACCTATCAAAACTTTTTTTCCAGTGATAAAACAGTTTTAGAACTTGTCAGTCTTTATGTCTTTTTGTGCTTCTGCCATTTTCTATTTTACCTCTTCCACATTGGCAATACATTTCCCTTCGAATACTTTTTTCATCCAGGGAAACAAAGGCCATTCAGGGACAAGGTTGGGTGAATAGGGAGGGTGGGGCATGGGAGTCATGCCGTTTTTGATAAGAAACTGCTAAACACTCAACACAGTGTGGGCAATTGCAGTTGTAAATCACCCATCATGAAATGGGCAAATGCATTGATTCTCCAAAACAATATTGAGTGAAGCTGAACATAGCCTCTCACAACAATGCCAGCTGGTGCACTGGTACAGATGGGTTCCTAGACCACTAACCTGATGGAGAAAGCCTGGCCTACAAGGGGCCCACCCTCCAGAAGATAATTCCTGCTTTGGGGGTCCCCCCTCATATGTCATGCATTTATTTTGAAGCAAATTCAGGGTACACCCTAGAGTCTTAATTCTCATCTATCTACTATTGCCACAGTACCAAGTAGTGATTATTCTCATTTAAAATGGTATAGAAAGCCCTGAATCAAGAAAATTGTATTCTCTATATTGTTTTACTAAGTTGGGAAAGAGAGGTAAATGCATTTTCAAACAAATATTTTAAAATAAAGCTCCATTACTGAAAGTTTTTCAAAAGAAATTTCAAATTGTTATAATTTATATACCCAGGTTTCCAAAGTGCTTTTTACTCTAAGTTTTGGGGAAGAAGTGATAAATCGCTGGTATTGGCTTTAAATACAAACAAAGACCAGTGTGCTCCTTTAAATCTGTCTAGATATTTTTGCATGACTACAAGGCAGTAACTGGTCCGGGGAATCTTTGCATACCAATGGGTTCAGATTAAGAAACAGATGTTCACTTTAAAAATTTACATTCTGGGTGATAGCCAGAGGAAAGGGGTGTGGGGGCAGAACATCTGCCATAGTGTCAACAATGAAAATAAAGAAAACAAATTCACAATCAGATCAGGTCAACGGATTAAGAAATAAGATTTAACTTTTTAAAAGTTGATAGAGTACAAAATTGCATGAGTTACAGTCAACACATATATATGTGTCTGTGTCATATTGTACTTTTAATTTTTGTCCACATTTTCCACTCAATTTTTTTATTTTCAATTACAGTTTATTTTCAATATTCTTTTCACTGGTTTCAGGTGTTAAAACAATCATATACTTAACAATGTGCTCCCCCCGGTATTTCTAGTTCCCACTTGACACCAAACATTATCCACTTTTAATGCCATATTTGCTGCTTTTAATTATTACTACTATGATTATTTCTCCTGTCATTACTAGCATTTACTTAATGCTTAAATTTTGCCAGGCATGAGGCTTAGAACATTGTAAGTGGTATCTTATTTGATATTCATAGCAATGTTATGAGGAATCACCACCAATTTAAAGATATGCAGACTGGGGATGCTCCTAGGTACAAGTATATTTGTATAGCCTTTACTATAATGTTTATTATTTATATCTTGTACTTTTAGAGGGCGAAAATTATGTATTGTACATATGATTGTGTGTCTTGCAAGAAAATGAAAAATGTACTGTTAGAAATCACATACAAAATAAGATATGCCACTGGTTGGGAAAATCAAAGACCTAATATTTGAACCCAGCTACTAACACTCCAGAGCTTCTGTGTCATAGAAGCTTCTATCAGTAGTGTATTATTTTGCTGCCAGAACTGTGGTCAACCCTACAACAAAGCTAGTTTGTTATAAATATTAGAGTAAAAAGTGTCGGGAAAGTTAATATCTCCACCCCACTTCCTGGCAAATCTTAGTGAAGTAAAAAACTAACTAAAATTTTCTTCTGAATTACACACTGCTTTAGATTACTTATGTTGAGGCTGCCTTTTATTAGAATGAATCATTGAGTGTTAACTCTGCATTAATGCAGAGGAATGTGCGGTGAAGAGACAGAAAGAAGGTGGTACAGATGTATGTTGAAATTGTTTAGTTTTGGAAAATAGTGGATAATCCTCTAGCAGGGATGTCCAACCTGCAGCCTGCAGGCTTCATGCTTCCCAGGATGGCTATAAATGTGACCCAACACAAAATTGAAAATTTACTTAAAACATGATGAGATGTTTTTGTGGTGACATGTCACAGTGTATTTAATGTGGGGCCCAAGACAACTCTTCTTCCAGTGAGGCCCAGAGACGCCAAAAGTTTGGAAATCCCTGCTAAGGCATCTGAGTATATTCTGAGCACATGTATAAAAACACAAGCATTCCATGACCTGCTATAGCTTCCGCTGCTGGCCTAAATGTTATAATCTGTACACTACTCCTTGGTTTGACAAAGTTGTTGTATGCCCTTCTTGACAATCCTTCACACACACAGACATACACACACCCTCTAAACATGTTTGATAAAAGGGAAAAACCCAAATTCATATCTTTTTATGTTAGAATGGCAAGTTGAGAAAAAGGAAAGCATTTTTGACATTTCATATCATTTTTAAATACAATAGCTGCCCAAATAGCAGTACAATTCAGCAGTTCTAGGAGAAAAGTAATCACAGAAGTTGTATAAATTCTTTGTAATTTTGTCTCTAAGGTTGGAAAGATAATCTTTACCCCATGTGTTGCATATACATGCAATATTTAATAAAAATGGTCACAAATTAATTGTTTAACTCTTACACATAGAAAAAAATATATTATATTTCAAATAATTTTAATTAAATCTCGGTCATTGAAAAATAAGAATACCAAAATAAAACAATTATGAGAGCATTGAGATATAAATTATATAGCTGAATTGTATAAAAGTTATTGTTTTCAGAATACCATGATAAACTGATAAATTACAGTACAATACTTGTTATATGTATTCTGTAAGTTCAGTTTTGGGAGTCCCTGAAATGTGACTTCAGTAAAAAGGACAACACAAAGCAAATACAGTGTGTGCAACGTAAAGGTCATATTTACTCAAGATGTTAGCTACTGCTTCTATGTGTTCCCAGCTTGCCTTCTGATATCTACTGACATTTGAAAAACCACATGTCCTTATAGTGACATAAAACAATTAGTTCTAAAACTATATGTTCGAAAAGGTTTCCCACATCAGAAACAAAGTTTGCTTATAAATACATTCATATTTATATCAACAAAAGATATGGTGGGTATTATCATACCTTATACTTACTGCAGTTTTTACAATAATTTTAGGTTAGCATAACGAATAACTTGGTTTATAATGAACACAGATGGCTCACAGAGTTTTTTCAATTGAAGAAAAATACAATTAAACCCTAGAAGAATGTATAGGTGAGATACCAAATGTAAGTTCTGAAAACATCCTTTATTTTCCCTTGATTAAGTACTCTCCAAGTTGTTTTGCATAATCACTATTCTGTTACATTGGTAAAATTCCAAAGCCCTGCCATGAGTTGCACAGCACAGTGTGGCATAGCCAAGGACATGTTTGCGAAGTACTGTAAGACTCAAATGCCTGCTTTCTGCACAATAATCTATTGAGTCATAATTTGAGGTTTGTAGTATTGCAATATAAGCTACAAATTAAATTGAACCATTAGTTCTCTTTCAATCATGACAGTAAGAAAAGGTATATTCTGAATATATACCTTTAGGTTTACTGCCAAATGGTTTTCAGTGTTTTTTTTTTCTTGAAGCCCACTAAAATAAACTCTTAAGTAAGGAGATAGCAGAAGATGTATATTTAAACTGGCTCTCCAGACTTGCACTTAAGGTAGAGGCATAGGTACAATGGGGTAATGATATAGGAAAAAACAATGAAATTTGACCACTACCTCACACCAAACATGATAAATTATTTAACAATTATATATGTGATTTCTGTGTGTGAAAGATGCTGTAGCTGGTGGGGTTCCAAGTGGTACTGGGAGCCCATGGGTTGGAGGTGAGGTATGGATAATGAATCCCTTCTTCAGGTCTTGAGGACAGTTCTGAGATCTGTTCCTGATCTCCCTGTCCAGTTTCAGGGGTCTGTGCTACTATCTTCTGCTACTGCAGGGGTCTGTCCACAAAGTACCCAGCCATAAAGTATGAAAACTAGACATTTATTGAAGAAGACACAAGATACAAGAAGCACTATCCATAGGACAATGACACTTCAGTCCCCTTCAAAGTAGGCACCTTGGGACCTCACACAGTTCTCCCAATCACCATCAGCTGCCTCCTCATATTTTCCTGAATCTCATCAATGTCTGAAATCTCTTCACTTTCTAAGGTGATTTTAGTTTTGAGAAAAGCCAGAAGTTGTAGGGTGCCAAATCTGGGCTGTAGGGGGGCTGAGTCACCTGGGTGATTGGATGTTTCACCAAAAACTCTACAAGATGAGATGCATGAGTGGGAGTGTTCTTGTGAAGAAGCTGCCAATCACCAGTTGCCCATTGCAGCAGCCTTCTCACTCATCTGAATAGTGTCTGTGAAGGAATGTTCAAGCTTAACACAAAATTGAATGCATATTTATTGCTCTACCCATGCAGTCAGTTTGAATGTGATGGTCACACAGTACATACGCTCACACAATGGTGTCTACCGCCCCCACTGACTGGTACAGTGAAGTTGTCATTGTTCATGCATGTGCATTCCGGTCCTCTCTCCTTGACTGCCAGGTTACATCAATGTTGTGCAAACTGTTCTCATTATAGTAACAATGGCTGGACTTTTTCCAGACAGACCTCATATACTGAGAGAGATAAAGGTGCTATCTAGAACTAGGATTGAAAAGGAAATTTAATCACAGTCACAAAGACCCTCAGTTAGTGACACAAGAAGTGGCAATTGCAAAAAGAATAAGAAATTCAGTTACATGGAATTTGAAGACACTAAGAGTGGAAAAAGACAAACTTATCACAGAGACAAAGGCACTAAAGTGGCTTATGTGACAGCATGGATGGAACTGGATAGCATTATGCTAAGTGAAATAAGCCAGGTGGTGAGGGACAATTACCACATTGCAATATTATTGACTATATTCTCTGTGATATACTGTACATCTTTGTGGTTATTTCAAGACTATCGATCTGTACTTCTTAATCCCTTCACCTTTTCCCCTCATTTCCTTAAACTCTTTTTTTTGTGGCAAGCATCAGTCTGATCTCTGTACCCATGAGTCTGTTTGGTTTGTTCATTTATATTGTTCTTTAGAGTCCTCATTCAAGTGAAATAATATGGTCTTTGTCTTTCTCTGACTAAATTATTTCATTTAGCATAATATCCTAGTAATATTGCATTGTATATGTGTACCACTCATCTATTCATGTGCATTAGGGCTGCTTCCTTATCTTGGCTATTGTAAATAATGCTGCAATGAAGATAGGGTTGCACATATTATTTAGAATTAGTATTTGGGGATTCTTCAGATAAACGCCCAGAAGTGGAATCGCTGGGTCATAAGTCTGTTCCATTTGTAATTTTTTAAGGAAACTCCATACTGTTTTCTGTAGTAGAAGAGCCATGCTTTTGAGTGCTATTCTATATTGAAAGTTTAAACTAGCAAATTCTGTGAAAAAAAAACAATAGAGGCAGCAGAAAGTAAAATAACCAGGATATATTTTTAGTCAAAGCATTTCAGATTTAACTATTTCATGGCTCTAATTCCTTAAGTAACATATATCAATTTTTCTCCCTACTCTAAAAATTTTATTATGGAAAGAGTTGGTTTACAGTGGTTATTTATAGTATGTTTTCCTGTATACCCAATGAGCATTTAGTGTTATTTATCTTCACAGTGGAACTGTGCATATGATTTAAAGGAGAAGAAAATTTTGAAGTAATATTCCTTGAGAATTAAAATTTTCTCCTAAATCTCTGGTAAGAATTATTGCTTTAAATAATGTACTCAAAATTTAGTGAAAACATTTATTTGTCTAGAATCCAAATAATTATCAATTTAAGGCAGAAATTGTCTATATTTTATTTGTATAAGCAATAGAGAAATAATGATTAAATAGGAATAATGTATTTTTAAAGTCACCTTTTAAAATTGTTTATAAATCTACATGCAGTATCCTTTAAAGTGATTGTTGAATTTTTAAATTAAATTATGTCCAGTGTAATTTTAATGACAACATAGTTGTCTTTCAATTGGAAATTATACATTCCTTCATAACATTAAACAAATTTGATATAGGTGGTGGCAAGGTGTGCATGGGGGGAAGTATCTATAATCATCATTCGTTCTCAGTCACTTACTGAGTGTGTGTCCCTTAGTTCTCTCAATTTTGCCACCTTGATTTAGATTGGGTAGGAGGTTGGATGGACTATTCCCCAAAGTCAGCAGCTCAAATACAATCTTAATAGGTTAAATGGTAGAATGGTTTCTCTTGAAGGAAAGCTTTGTTAAGTAGAACAGAATACCCTGTTGTATTTCAAAATTGTACATTCTTCTCCCCTTTCCAGAAACCCAAGAGAATTTTTCTGTGATCTTTGCTCTGCAAATGTGCTAGAGCTCTGGAATATAAAACTCACAAAGTCTCAGGGGTCTTCCCAGAGGATTTGACTCTCAGATTTGTTTACTGTGAGCAATTCATCAGTGACATGTCAGGTTCCCACAGAGGGTTCTGCTTTCAAGGGGCAGTGCTTTGCTATGTTGTGATTCTCTGTATTTTCCCTACGATTTGGGGATCATAGTTTACCCTGTGACCTTACGGCTCTCCCAAATGTAAGAAGAGCTGCTATTTTCTACTTTGTTCAGTCTTTTTTTTTTTTTTACTTGTTAGGATGCAATTGTGACTTCCAAGTTTCTTACATGATAATCTGGTCATCTGAAAACCAGAAGTCTCTCAATTGTCTTTATTTTAAGAAGGGGAAGGGTCAAGTCATGGAATATGGATAAAAGGCCCATGGACAAAGCCAACAGGGTGAGGATTGAATGTGGGAGGTGGGGGTGAGTAGGGCAGGAGAGAGCAATGGAGAAAAATTTGGGACAACTGTAATTGAACAAAAATTTAAAAAGATACTTAATAAAAAGTATAACTAAACTTTCTGGCTATGCATGTCATTATATAAATATAAAATATTATTACCTGTGACATTGTTATTCTTCTTGTTTAAATAATGTAAATCATGAAATACCACTGTTTTCATGTTCCCTTTCATAATAAGTGGGTACAGTCATTATTACAGTAATTCAAAACAAGCAATGGATGTTTGCTATTAGGATTCATTGCAGCTAAAGGAAAAATGGCTCCATATTTCGTTGTAATGCTATTTGTGGAAAAATAATCTGGTAAATAACTTGAAAATGAAAAGCAGTTCATTTGCAAGCAGAGAATATTTTATTTAACACACTCATTTAACACTTAAATTTCTTCATTTCTAATTTATTTTTAAGATAGAAGTACAGGCTGTCACTCTTGAAAGATCTAAGTAGTTATATGAGTAAAAAGGTGTTTTTTTCCAAATACTAAAATTAGAACATAGAATTGAGAATTGTGAAACAGAAAAAAAAATGTCAAGGGGCATCTGATTTTCTTGTTAAGAATTGTCAACACTTTTGTCTTTAAAAATAGAGTAGGAGTTACTTATCTTTGCTCAATTGTGCATACTCCATAGTAGAGAGTTCATATTATTGTCACTCTCTCTTTGTACCTTTTCTATTCCTTTGAGAGTTTCTAGTGTCCTAGTATTAAAAGGTCACAAGGGAAGCTCCTTACCTTATGGACAGTTTTGATGTTAATTGTCATACAGCGGTTTCCCGTTATCCATAGGGATACACCCAAAACCCCCAGTGGATGCCTGAAATGGAAGATAATATAGAACCCCATATATACTATGATTTTTTCTTTATATATGTACCTAATACAATGTTTAACTTATGAATTCAACACAGGAGGAGATTAACTGCAACAACTAATAATTAAATAAAAGTTATAAATCATACTGTAATAACAATTATACAAATGTGGTCACTTATCTCAGGAGTTGCCTTGCTAATGTGTTCACACAGGCACTGTGGTGTCTGGTGTAACATTTGGGTGTCAACACACACAAATTCAAGGCCTTTTCTATCTTAACTAAGCATTTATCACATACTATGGCCTTAACTAACTTTTGCGGTCTCAGATGCAACACCAAAACTAGAACACATTTATTTTTCCTTCCCTTTTCAAATAGAAGCTTCATCCTTACTATAGAATTTAGCAACCTCAGCAAACTTTCTTTTCTTTCCTTGTTAAGTTGAGAAATGTCATCTTTTCACTTAAAAGAAACACTTCATGGCTTCTCCGTGGCGTATCTGAATTGCCAGCATTACTACTCTTGTGCTTTGAAGCCATAATTAAGTAAAATCAGCATCACTTGAACACAAGCATTGCGATGCTGTCACAGTTGATCTGATGACAGCAACGGCTCAGTGATTAATGGGGAGGGAACATGTACAGAAGGATGATTGATTCAGGATGGGGCAGGACATAAACTCAAAACAGCATGCAATTTAAAACGTATGAATTCTTTATTTCTGGAACTTTCCATTTCATCGTTTGGACTGATGTTGACTGTGGGTAACAAATTGCAGAAAGCAAAACTATGGATAGGGGGAGATTACTGTACTAGAGACATTTTGTTCAATTTATCAAGAAACCGTAGTAGTAGTCAAATGTAAGCTGTAATGGCACTTTCTGAAGCAATAAAAACTATATTCGCCTTAGTTGCCAAGCTCCAACATTTCTGTTAGTTTACTAGTCCCCGAGGACCTCCTCCACGCATACGTTTTTTTCCTTGAAGTCTGGGTGGTTACGTGGATGGATGCAAGATCATTAGATACAAAGAGTTTCACCACAATGTTTTGTATGCTTATGTAAAGTGCGGCTCAGTAACAGAATTACATTTGCCACGTGGCATCAACATTCTATATTCTCAGTATTGTGGGTGCTCACTGGTTGTTGAACGCCATATTCTTTAACCTTTAAAATGGAGACTTTGGCATTGTCCTACAATTTACTGAAGATGTGAAGAAAGAGAATATGCTTTTGTCTCATAATATATGGGTAGTCCTTATAGTGATTAATTTTGATAATCAAAAGGAATAATTATTGTTTTTCAGGAACTATGTTTGTTCCCAACAGTTTGTCTTCAAACTCAATTCAAATAAATCATTCTATCTGTGTATGATAGTATTTTAATGTACTACCTAAGTTGTATCACCTGTAAGTTGTTTAATTATCAACAACCTGTACAAATAATAAATCAACTATGAACCCAATGTATAATTTTTCATTTTAAAATCTTCTTACCAATATATAGAATTTTTATTTTAGAAGCTTGACCTACTTCTAATGATGAATAACCAGATAAGATATGGGACTGTCTAAACCCTTTGGAAATTATCCTCAGTAAAATTTAGAGAAAATATTTGAATATACATGAAAATGCTTCAAAATTAAGCTTTCCTCTGAAATATGAAAACATGAATACACTGAATATAATTCCAAGTTTTAAACAAAAAGAAACCAAGTTTTCTCATGCCTTAGTTTTTTCCATATCACGAGCGACGTTCTTGAATACTGAAAACACATTTAAAAATCATGTCTCTGTTTGCCTTTTAAAGACATTTCCAATTAATTACAAATCAATGAACTTAACAAGTCACTTCTTATGTAATTCTACTCAAAATAATATTTTTCCTTTATTTGTGTAAATCTTTTCATTAAATGCTGCTTGAATCATAACTTTTGAAAATGTATTCTCACTCTTTTGGGCAAGGTTAAATACCTTTGTATTCTGTTTTCTTTCTTACTTCATAGAAGTTATTTTCTGCCTGCTATTTTTCTTTACCCAATGCAATGTAATTAGTTACATAGTCTCTTAGTCATTTAAAATCCTGGTTATTTTTCTTCCCTCCTTTTTATGTGATCTTCTCATTCCCTCAACACTTGCTATATGGTTTAGTACTATGAACCTGAATACTAAATAGAACATATCTCAGCACCCTGCTTGAAAACAGTTACATAACAAGGGACCAGAAAAATCTTTTTTTTTTCCCTCTTAATTATGCCACTCACAGAAAAAACAGAGTTTCATAAAGCATACAATTCTTTCTTGGCAGAATTGTCAGTGATTTGAAAAACACATTTTAATTTGCTTTTAAATCAAAAAGGGACTAAGTTAAAACCAGTATCAATCTGTTAATGATTTCTGGAAGCAAGTATTAACTGAGACTGAAAAATCTATACTACCAGATTTTTCATATTGCTTTTACTGTGTAATTACATTCTAATTTGTCACTAATTTAATGATGTAAGTATACTATGAACTCTACCCATAAACAGGAGTGAAAAGCTGAAATAAATAATTCCTAGGTAAGACTTGTAAATTTAACAAGAGCCAAAAATGCAAAATGAACAATTCAAAATATGTGAGAATTATTAAAGCACAATTACAATTACTTAATGTGGGAGCATATATCTTGGATTATGTGATAATAATCTTTTGAAAATACATTATTTTCAAAACTGTATAATTATAAACATTTCTCAAAACATTTAAACTGGGAAAGAAATGAAGTCATAATTTCTAGTGTGTTTTGTATTAAATTTTAATGTTATTCTGATTGTATTCTATTTTCTGTGTACAGGTTTCTTGCTACAATATTTTTAAATTAACATATTTAACAATAATTTAGATTACATACTTTGAACAAACAAATACACATTTACTCACCTAAGTCACTGGTTTCCAAACTTGTGTTTAGACTTTAAAGTAAAAGCCCAAAATCAAATTTGAAACAACAACACAAGGGGTGTGACAGTGATTAAAGAATTTGTTAAGTCCAGCCCTGGCTGGTGTAGCTCAGTGGATTCAGCACGGGCTGCGAACCAAAGCATCGCAGGTTCGATTCCCAGTCAGGGCACATGCCTGGGTTGCAGGCCACAGCCCCCAGCAACCACACATTGATGTTTCTCTCTCTCTCTTTATCTTTCTCCCTCCCTTCCCTCTCTAGAAATAAATAAATAAAATATTTTAAAAAAATAATTTGCTAACTCCTAGAGCAAAGTAGGATGGCTGCAGTTTGTGGAAGTACCGCAGATAAACAAAACCTAAGATGCATCATTACAATCTCTTTGGACAAAGCAAGTAAGTTTTAAACCTCGAACAAACTATAAATCATAGGAGAGCAGTTACCCTTGTTTATTCAGTCCTCATCTCTATATCATCCATAACATTCTATATTGTCTATAATGTCACTTATCATGGTAATGGGCTATCATCAGTTGAAACAAATATTGCTCATGTCCTATATGGAAGAACCTGTCTCGATGCCAGGTTATGCTATTATGATTTAGTGGTGTTTTGTATCTTACAGGTACAAACTAAATACATCTTCAAGCAGTCACTAAATGGCTACTTCTCATTAAGTTTTGCATTTTTTTCTGTAAATAAATTAGCTTTCTTTTTGCTCAAAATGAAGTGTCAAAGGCTGTTCAGATTGAAATGTTGTACATATTATAATAGCTTTTGGTTTCCACTTTCTTTGTTTCTACAAAGAGGACTTTGAATTTATTGTTCTAGAATTCATCACACATACATACGACATGGAAATTATTTTTTTAATGAATGGATACATCTTTCTTGCTTAACAGGGCAGATATGCATACACATATATTGTGATGTAATTGTTTTCTTTAAAAGAAGAATAATGTGCAAAGCCCTCCTTTCTTTATTAAAAAGTGTTACAAAGAAGCTGCACACAGCAGGAAAAATGTCATAGATCTGTCAGGGATCACAGTAAACAAGTGGGGACCTGATTTTGCCATTGATTTTCTTTTTTACTTTTGATGAGCTGATGATCTTTCCTTTTATTTCATTTATTTACTTGAAATAAATTACTGAATCATTTCCAAGCCTTTTAACAAAGACTATTAGGCAAGCTCATATATAAAAAATGACACTAAAATCAAGTATATGCGATATATGTTTTTAGTGTCACTTTTTTCAATTACAGTTGCCATTCAATATTATTCTGTATTACTTTCAGGTACACAGCACAGTGGTTAGACAATCATATACTTTACAGACTGGACCTCGGATTATACCCAGGACCCACCAGACCCCCTACATAGTTCTCCCAATATTACTGACCATCTTCCCTGTGCTGCACTTTATGTCCCCATGACAGCTCTGTAACTGCCCGTCTGTGCCCTCGGCCCTTCACCTTCTCACCCAGCCCCACCCCTCCCCTCTGGCCACCACCAGTCTGTTCTCTGTATTTATCAGCCTGTTTCTGCTTTTTGCTTTGCTTTATTTTGTTCTTGAGATTCTGCATATAAGTGAATTATATGATATCTGTCTTTCTCTGCCTGATTTATTTTCATCAGCCTAACACCTGGGTCCACCCACACTGTCACAAATGGTAATACATACATAGTTGTGATTCATTTTTCTAACTTTATCAAGTCGTATTTCTGCATTGCTGTCCCATTGGGATTTTTCTCTGTGTATGTATGTGTGTTTAAACCAAGAGCACTTTCGATGTTTATTTGAAAATGTCTCCATGTGTATTTTTTGTATATGTTGTGGTCTGGTTCATAGAATAAATGTTCTACAAAAGTGTCTTAGCTCTTTAACAGGTATTCATTTCAGTGAGAACCACTGTAATTTGTTAGTCTCCGATGATAATTCAAGATGTTCCTCACATTCTGATTTAAAGGTTGAAAAGGATTAATTTGCATACATTTTCAGAGTTGAACATGCTGAGGAGTACAGAATAAGATGTCTAATAACACATTCATTACATATCCTACTTTTTAAGAGTCATTTCAAGTTAAAAATATTAACATCATTCAAGATAATAACTATGTTAATTAACTGCTATTATTATCTGCTGTGGTTCAGACACTTTGACTTTGTCGTGCAGTTTGCAAAGATACTTTTTTGATGACAAAGCTGCTACTGGATCTACAAAAGAAGAAAATCCTTACTTGAAATTTACTGTATCTCACATCAGTGGATGAAAGACTCCACAGTTTAATGCAGTGTTGCCGCATCTCCTATGGAATGATGTGAAAGTTCTGCCTGTACTTTTTCTAGTCTATTTTAAATGACATGAAAAATGTGTAAAATGGTTCCAAGAAACAAATTAGTACATATATTAATGTTCTTCTCCAAATGCATTTTGCAAACTCATCTCTAAATTATATATATACATATAATCTAAACCTTTTCACCTTGTAAATCTGAAACAAATCATTAAGCAATTCCACTTGCTGAACTGTTTGCAATTACCATTTTATTTCTCTGTGAATTTGATTACTCTACATACCTCATAGAAGTGGTTCCATTTAGTATCTATATTTTGGGCCTGCTGTATTTAATTTAGCATAACTTAAAGGCTCATCCAATTGTAATATGTGTCAAAATTTCCTTTTTGAAAGTGTGGACATGTGTGTCACATTCACTAATAAACACTTTGGTTGCTTTCACCAATGACTGTTGTTATTTCTTATTAATTTTATTCTATATATATTGTTCCAAATATATTCCCCAATTGTTGATTATATTAGTTAGGATTTTGTTTTTACATTTAGAACCAGTTTATTTTGGAGAACACATTGAATTTACATGGCTCAAAGCAGAATATTTTATAGGTGGCCCACTGGATTACTTTATGAAAAATTAGACATCTGATTAAACCTATTTCAAACTATTTCCATCTACTATTGAGAAAATGCTCTATACATACTGATTTGTAACCTTTGCAATATGAACATATCAATTATTTTTGTTTTCTTAGTATGAAATTATTTTTTCAACTACTAATACTTTTAGAGAATAAGGTAACAAATTCCACATGAGTTGAACAATAACTCCTTATTCCCCCTCTCCACAGCTCCTGACCCCATTCCACAGTCTCTGAATACTTAGGTGCTTAACTGAAGAAGACATGATTTAGGGAGGGCAGGAAAAAGCTTATTCCATGCTTGTGACTTTCACCTTCTTGGTATTTGTGTATTCTTCTCACTAAAATTAAAATGGTACTACAGATTCATTGCCACAAAAATTCCCTAGGATCAAATATTGTACTGCTTACAAATATTTGTTTATCCAATACCCAGTGAACACTGTATTGTAGAATTATATTCCAATGAGACCTACATAAATCATCTGATTAAAAGTCTTCTTTTATGTTTGGAAGACAAACATTGTGAATCTGAATCTTTTGCAAATAAACAGATCTCAAGAATTGGTATATGGAGAAGGTAGTGGATAGGGCCCTTTGAGACAAGAAATCATGTCTCAATAAAAGAAATCCAGTTTCCTTTACATGACTTCAAAATATCTTTTTCTAACATGCAATTCTCTGTTTATACTACTTCTCCACTTGATGCTTCATTTTCCTCACCAAACTCTATTTTTTAACTGTGGCATTTTAAGAAATATATGATATGCTAAGCCCCAATATTATTTTCCAAACTTTATCTTAAACTACCTATTCTTTCCACTCAATGCCCAGAACTCTTCTGGCACACTATAATTTGTCTTATTTCCAGAACATTTCATGAACACACATTTATACTTTTGTCCTTTTCTCAATAAAGTGTCTCAGCCAAGAATAATCAGCCAAAATGTTCTTATTATTCAAAACCAACTTAATTGGTATCTCTTTGATGAATGTTTTTATTATCTTCATAATTAGTATCATTCTATAATCTTTTGTATAGAAGCCTTTACCTTTTGCCTCATATGTTAGTTGCATGCAAATGTTTCGTGGATTATAAACTTCCCAAGAGTATAAAATATACCCTCATTGCCTTTGTATCTTCATTGTCTAATCGTTTCACACATAGAAGGCACTTCAGATATTTTAATAAGTCCAGAAAACTGGCTGTATAGAAGCACAATAAGCAACATTATAGAAAATGATCATTCATTCAATATGGAGCTAAGAACCTCAGAATTCAGATTTGTTTGTTCTCCCATTTATTTGTAATGTTACCCATTTGATGCACTTGTTCTTATTGTACTGGAGATGGATGCATCTGCATAGTCAAGACCAAATCTCACTACCAGCAGACTCATTTCAAAAGCCTGACCATTATTAAGCTTTCTGACTTTGGAAAATGTTCTTGACTTGATCGTCACCCCAGACCAGCAGCCATCTATATGAAAGTGTACAGTTTTAGTAACTTTGTATCCCACTTCTGAACCTTGCTTGATCCCAAGGGGAGACATTGCAGGCCAGCTTTATTTTGTTTTATAATTTCATTTTCATGCTTATGAAAAACAGTAAGCTGGTGTGGTATAGTGAAATAACAACACTGTATCCTAACAGAAGACACCACAGACTTTCTCCAGCTCTATAAACCTCAAATAATCCTACCCCTCTGGCCCACTTTGTTGCTTGGATAAGAGGTTTTGAGACTAAAATTGTTTCCCAATAGAACAGAACACCTACATGAAAAATGATTCTGGAGCCCTCACTGCACAGCTTCCTCAGAGCTGGAATAAGAGCAACAGTGTCTAATACACATGCATACTTGGTTTTATGTAAGAACTCTCATTAAAAGTAATTGGGTGATTACACCCAAAAACATCTCAGTGAAATTCCTCATTAAATTAAATATCAATGACAACAACATCTGGTCCTGAATAAGATCACTGTGTTAAGAAGATACTCTCACCAGATATCTTTTGTAGGTTTGTGTAGAAGATTAACAATAAGGAAATGTAGCATTTCTGTTCAAAGTAGAATTTTGTAGTTTTTCCAATAAGTGAAGTCTGCTGAATACTTGGAGCAATTCCATAGCCATTTTAAAGAGATTGTAGGTGTAGTAATGATCCACAGTAATCATATATTGGAACTTTATAAGCGTATATGTGCTTTAAATGGATATATAAGTATTGTTTTACATTAATTATTCTTTCATGGAAGAATAATTAATGGAAATTATTGGAAATAATGTTTGCGGAAACATTTACAGACAAAAATTGCAGATAGATACTTGTTTTTCAAGTGAATTTTGGAATTTACCATTGAGTTATGTTGGATTTAACAAAGAATTCTCCATGACTAAACAGCTAGAAAATCTATGTGAAAATTAATAAATGATGATCCATAACCATATTTTCATTAACCACCATTTTTCCAAGATTCAGATTATAGAGAATATCTTCTATATGCCTGACAAAACCCTAATAATGTAACATTACATTAGTTTCCATGGAGGGAAGTAGCTGTGTGAAGATTTGCTCTGAGAATTATCTGTAACATGACCCTATGCTCTGGGCTATTGATCAAGAATGAATGCCCACCAGGCATTTGGGAAGGTAAGAGTACTCCATGCTTATAAACACTGGACTTACTACCAACCTCTTTCCTCTACTTTCTGAATGGTTGGAATTCTCATAGAAACAAACAATGCATTCTTGTTTTGTTCATTGTGATGTCTAGCCTCATGTTGACTTGCTCAAGAGACTAACACAGTGTCATGCATAGAGTAAGTAGGTAATGAACATTCATGCGAAGGGACAGAAAGGACTATAGCAGGGAAATTAGATTAATGGTGTCTACCATTTATTAATACATCCTTCTTTTCCAGGAACTATATGTTTACTTCATATTTATTACATTATGTATTGTTCACAATAATCCTGAGGAGAACAAAAGGAATTGGAAATAAAAGTTGTCATCCCAAGAAAACAAATGCAAGTGTGTGGTGACAGGTGTTAACTAAATTTTTTGTGGTGATCATTTCATAATATATAAAAATATCCAATCATTATTTCATATACCTGAAAATAATATGTTATGTGTCATATATATCTCAAAAATAGGAAGTTGTTTATGAAATGAAATAATACTTCTATTAGCTGGAACCAAGTTAGCAGCATGCATCAACTATTACATAATTACTATCATTGTGTATTAAAAAATGTCAAGAAAAGCAAAATCAGAAGGCTGAGGGAAAGAAAATCATCTAAGTGGACTATTCTTTTCAGTCTACATTATAAATCTGTATGATCTTAAATATTGTCACAATTTTTGGTGTTGTTTATTGAGTTAATATTCATGTATAGAAAACCAAATATATATCAATAATGATAAGCTGAAAAGTACAGAATATAATTGTTCCACCCATGTCTTCTTAAATCTTGTTTTTTAAGAAGAAACTACTATTGGACATAATATATTTCAGGGAAGAATGTCCTATGAGGCAACATCATTCTAATTAAGCAGAAGTCTAATAGCACCAAGGCCAGTGTCACCCACTCTACACAAACGGCCCTCCATACACACACAGTCGACTTAGTGAAACAGAGTAACAGTGAGAGCTGGTGCTAATGAAGTTTCCTTTCTACAGAAGTTGTGGTAACCTATTTTAAAGTCCTTTGAAGCCAGTAAGGGCAATTCAGGTCTCATGCAATGCATGCTGGTACAAATTAAAATGCACTAACACTGAGTTTCAGAAAACAGACAGTGTTTGCTCTAGAACATTAATGTTTTTGTTCTAAGAGAAAGAGTTCAGTAAATCCCTGGGGGTTTGGTCATCACATCTCAATGCAAGGTCAACCTATTTAAGTCAGTATTTACTTGATCAATATTTGAAACTTCTAGTTAGGTGTCTGAATGTCAAAAAACCCAAAAAGTTAAGGCACAGATTTGGAGAAAACTTTTGCAAGGTGCTTATATCCAGAATATATAAAGAAAGCATACAACTCAATTATAAAAAGAAAAGCAATTCAATGCAAAATAGGAAAAACACTTCAACAGACTCTAAAAGAACAAGATATGTCAATGTCCATATAAACAAATAAAAAAGTGGTCAATAAGTTTTTATAAACAGAAATTAAAAACAAGGTAAGATACTAATAATTACTTACTAGAATGACAAACACTAAAAGCAACCCAACCATCAACCAATGAATAAGGAAAAATGTTGTATATACCTACCGTGTACTACTATACAGGAAAATGTCTGAATATGAAAACATGCAACAACATGGATGAATCTCAAAAACATCATGCTAAGTAAAATAAGTCAAACGCAAAAAAACTATGCACAATATGACTCCTTTAATAGGAAATCTTAGAAAGGGAAAACTATTGTGGTAGAAAGCAGAACACTGGTGGTTTACCAGGAATAAAGGGAGGTGACTGAGAAAATACCCACTAAGGTGAAAAAAACATTCTAGATCTTGATTGTGGTAAACGGTTACATGATTGGATAAAATTACAAAATTTCATCAAAGAATTCAGTTAAAACCAGTCAATTTTATTATATGAAAGTAAAGCCTCAATAAAGAAAATAGAGAATAATACCCAGATAATTAACCTTTGATTATAGAATCAGTGGGTTAAAAGACTATAAAACTCAAGATATTTATTTCTGTTTTTATGCATCACCCACTAGACCATGTGGTTCCTCTCATTTTTTGAAGTGTGATTCCTTCATGAAATGTTCTTTGCAGTATTTCTGTAAAAAACTGTTAATGAATCCAAATCCACATAGCCAGCCAGAATGATTTCATAATGTAAAATTGCCATGATTAATTTGGATTTCAAATTAACTACATTAATCTGACAACAGGTCTGCCTTAACACTAAGAAAAAAACAGACATTTTGTTTCTTGTATTATATTAATAATATCAATGGGTGCTTTCTGAAAGCTGAAATCTTAGCAACATTAGAAAGGTAGAAAATATGTAAACACATTCACACTGTCAAATCTCTTTGTTAAAAAATATATACGTTACCGTTTTCATCCTGATTCAAAATAACCCCCAATCCAACTTTTCTCATTTTATGTTAAAATAAGAATAAGGCTTTCTTTTAAAGAAATTCTGACAACTTACTCAAAGAGAGTGTCATGAGCAAGGGAGCGTCCCTGAAAGGGGTCACTCACACATGTTGGTGTCCGTCCACAATGCCAAGCTTGTTAGGGAGACTTCATTAATAGGTTAATGGAGTCCCACCCAGGGGACACACAGAGGGGGCGGGGCTTACAGGAGAAACCAGCAGAGCCAGCGTAGGGCTCTGAGTCAGGACCACTGGCAGCACTCGCAGGTGGAGAGGTGGGCATGGGCCTCAAGCCAGGTCGCTACAGTGTTGCCCACTGTGGAGTGGAAGTCCAGCAGGGCTCCAGGTGTGACCCTTCGTACCACCAGACCCCAGCTTTGGCAGTTGGATCTCTGAGTTCTAGCCCACAAGAGTAGAGGTACCATTCATAAAGATGTCCAGACAGAGTCTTTATCCAAGTGTCCAGACTTGTGGTTTCAGGCGTTCCCTTTACATCCCATTGCCTCAGTCTTGACACAGCACTTGAAGTAAGTGTCATGGCTGACAGTGACTCTGTATTGGATTTTCAGAAGTGTCCAAAAAGTCTGCTCTTGCTCAGAGGATTTGTTTAAGGTGTGAATCCAACTATAGCAAAGAGAAATAGCAGAAGCAATAACTTATACAAACTCAGAACAATAAACAATATTAGTAATTGTTTTAGGATAGCAAGAAAGCTGTCTTAAACTAGCAGACAAAAAAGCCAAGAAACACTGAAATTTTTATTGGTGGTAACCGAAAAGACTCAGAAATTCGTGTTGCTGGTTCCTTTAGGACTGGAGGAAGTCAAGTGTGAAGAACAACAAAAAAAGCCTAATTTTTTTCTTTTAAAAAGATCACTTGCTCTCCTATTCGCATTCGGCCTTGCAACTTTCCCTCCCCAAAAATCCAGATTGATTTTTTGAAAACTGAAAAACAGAATTTCTGAGCTGGGGAACACAGAACAGGGGGAAAAAAAAAGAAAGAAAGACAGGATTTTTCATACCGAAAACAAAGTGGTTTAATGAAAATTTACATATTAAAATATATTTTCTTCAGCTTTCTCCTCCCATTGAGCTTATAAACTTGGCCTTCAGGGATCTACTTGACCTCTGGGAAAAAGGGTTGCTCTAAGAGAACATACTGCAATATATTAATACTGAGGGTTCCTGAGGGAGACCACCCTATAGCAAAAATGCCATTGGTGTGCACAGAGCTTCCACGTAGAAATATTCAAGTCCAACTTTTAATAATATTGCAGTAAGTCATAAGGCTCCAGGAAGAGTCTCTTCAAGGTGATGGAATTGATAATTCCTAATGTGTTTACCCTTGGAGAGAGTTTGGAGTTGAATTAATGAAGCCCATAGAAAACAAACCAATGAAGGAGAAAACCAAGACTATTCTTTAAAAAAAATTTTTTTTAATCTTCACCTGAGGACATGGTTATTGATTTTAGACTATTCTTAATACTAGCATGAACAAAATATTGTACAGGATAGAAAAAGTAATAATAATGGTTAAATCATTGATTTTACAGAGTTAAAATAATGTGAACACTGAGTATTGTTCTAACTAAAATTACAATGCAACTCTCTGGAAAATGATAGGGAGGAGAAGTATATTGAGGTGGGGAAAGTACATAAAGGGCTGAATTTAAATCAGTTTATAATTCCTAAAAGTTTTAAATCCACAGAAACAAAGTACCAGTACAAATACCTTAGGAATCTGAAACTAAACCAGAATAATGAGCAAAGGATGCTGGAAATGAATGGATGTGTCTGAGAAACAGGATATGGAATGGGGACTTCTGGACTCTCAACTTACGCGTGTGTGACTAGGGTAGTTTTTTTCAAATAGTCTCATGGTAGATAGACACATTGCTACCTAGCTCTGGCTGGTGTGGATAAGTGGATGGAGCACTGACCTGCAAACCAAAGGGCCGCTGGTTCGATCCCCAGTCAGGGCACATACCTGGGTTGTGGGCCAAGTCCCCAGTAGGGGGTGGGCGAGAGGCAACCACACATTGATGTTTCTCTCCCTCTCTTTCTCCCTCCCTCCCCCTCTGTCTAAACATAAATAAATAAAATATTTTTATAAAGGTATGTTGCTATCTTAAGTTTGGGAAATATTTCAAGATTGTAAACACATTAGGTCTCACTGATATCAAATAACATGTTTGCTCTACAGGTAACAAAGAGTGTAAATTAGGCATATTGTTGGCCAACTGCATGTTGGTAAAAGCAACAAAACTCAACTATCACTTTTAGAAAATTGATGGCAAAGAACTATTAAACTTGTGCATTTGCCCTGTTACCACATCCAGACACACTTCCAACTTCTTTTTGGAGAATCAATGTGCTTCTCTCACTTAAGATGTGTTAAAAATAATTTTACCTTAAAAGCTTTCCTTGATTCACCTCACTCCACAATAAACACCTGTTCCTTTGTTGTCTTTCAGCACATAGGTTGTGCATTCAGCACTCTTTCCCATTTGTTAACGTATTACTTCCCTCTCAGCTGAAGATACTACTTGCATTTATACCTCATCTTCTCTAAATAGGTAACTTCCTGAGAATAGGGTTCTGCCTCATTTGCCATTACACTTACTAGTCCTGTGATAGGCTAAAACAACACAATTTATCTCTGAAAATGCATGAGGGAAGTTTAGTAAATTCATCTTTAATGTCAATGTTAGAGTACCAGCAAGCCTCCCCACAACAGGGATCATATCAAGCATTTTATCATTCAATAATATGTCTTCCTTCTTCATTATTGTCTATGTTGCAGGTGGCAAACACAAGGCCCATGGGCCAAATCCGGCCCTCCACCTCGTTTTATCAGGCCCAGCACCTTGTTTCTATCCAGCGGTAGCACCAAGCTCCTTGCCCCTAGTTAAGGAGTAGTTACATTTATACAGTCATAAAATCACATTCAGCCCTTTTGAAGGCACCTGCAAGGCTTATGTAGCCCCCAGTGAAAATGAATTGGACACCTCTGAACTAGAAGATCAATATAGGGTTAAGAGTTCAGAACACAATAACAAATGGGCTAAATATGGTCAACAGGCTAGCAGTTTAATGTGCAATCAGATAAGTAAATATGAAGTTACAAGGTCATGTGATGAGAGAAAGAGAAGATGAAAGGAACTGTGTGACACCAGATGATGCAAAAGATGTAAATTCTGACCCACACAATCATGCTCAAATTATGAACCACCCTGAGCCTACTTATAGAAATATAGCTTTTAAACAAAAGGTGATCAGCTTATTTTGGTGCTCACTGTCAATAGGTCAGCACTTACTAGCATAACAAGTAATTTCATTTGCCTCTATATTTATGAAGCACCTACCATCCCAGAATGGTTGGTCACTCTCTTCCACCCAAGATTAAAAGTGTTTTCTAGCCCATGAAGGTGTACATATCCATGAAATGAAATTGTAATCAATAAATATTTCATCAACAAAATATCTGAGAGACAATAACAGAGCATACCCATATGAATAACAAAATAGCAACCTGGTAGCACTTCCGCAAAATGTATAGGAAATGACTGAGCTTTTTACAGTGAAGTAAACTTTGCAATCTTTGGTTGTGATCAAAATGGGAATTCATCAAAAAGCCCATTTGATATTGCACAGGTCAAAATTGTGGCAGGTTAGTTTGTTAATTAAAACAAACATAAAAGAAGGAAAATGGCTTGCAACTATGCTGCTCATTAATTAATCAACACTCGTATGCTCTATAATTGATCTGTGTTGCTACACATATGAAAGCAGCTCTCTCATCCCTGTTGCTCATTCAATTAACCATCTACCCTTTTTGCTGATAACAAAATCCTATTACATGTATTTCCTGCACAAGGAAAAAAATTCCAGGCAGTGAAATTAAACCAGTGGGAAAATAAGCAGTAAATA
Source organism: Tonatia bakeri (assembly GCA_004024845.1). Lineage (NCBI taxonomy): Eukaryota > Metazoa > Chordata > Mammalia > Chiroptera > Phyllostomidae > Tonatia > Tonatia bakeri. The sequence continues at coordinate 77,709 of PVIA01007041.1, forward strand.
CATATAAGCAGTGAACACAACTTACAAGGGGTTATTATGCACTGCCTTTAAAACATGCATTGAGAGGAGAAATAGGTTTTCCTTCTTCACTCTTTATGTCAAAAATAAGAAAAAAAGGTAAAAAGTGTTACCTCGAAACCAATGACAAAATGCATTTTATTTCTTATTCTTTCTTTCTGTAGCTTGCTAGAGAGTTTGTTTTCCAATGGAATTTCTTGGAAACTTTTGCTAGCATTTCATGCAATCTGGGAAACTTGGATCTTATTCTTTTTTATCTTCAAATGTACAGACTTTCACAAATGCTTCTAAATTGATATTCTCATCTTACCCTGCTTACCAATGTAACAACTGTCTCTCAAATCAGCCTATAATTTGAATGATTTTAACTAGAGTAGTGAGGTATTCTTTGAAACTACATTCAATAAACTCTAATATTAAAAATAATTGATTCCATCTAAAACTTACATGTATTGGAAAATTAAAACTGATGGCAATAATGGAAACTGATTGCTTACCTTTTCTGAGGAAATGTTTAAAATTAAGGAGATTAATTCTAAAATCTAGGAAGCTGAGAACTAACAATTAATAACAGAAAAGTAGCACTATTTTCTGATCCTCAATTAATAAAGAAATAATTTTATATTCAACTTATGCCAAATTGTTAAAAGTAACTTTCACAATGTAGTAAATTATAAAGTGCTACAAAATTGGAAGACTTTGGAGTGGTACAATATTGTCTAAATCAATGTCATTATTCATCCCTACACAACAGTGAATTTTGTAGTTATTAGCATGTACATAGTATATCATCTTAATATTTTAATGATTGTAATCACAGTATAGTTATGTGATGAAAATGGCATATTTAATTACAAATCATGCAAACTGTTCCCTTGTTGGTCTTAACAGATAATTTACTATGCTGTAACTTCCTAAAATATTGGAAATTAAAAAGATGACAGATTCTGTGTGTTCTATGAATATCTTAGCATCAGGTACCCAGGCTATATAACCCTCTTGGGGAGTGGAAAGTTCTGGAATTCCCAATCTTACCAGACAACAAATAACTACCAAGAATTTCACCTACATGCTGAGAGTTAAAACTATCAGTAGAGGAGAATTAAACAGTTTCCAGCTATTAACATACAGTAATAATGAATCTCAGTGGTTCTCAACATCACCATTGTTTCCATTCTTTCTCAAAGGTCGGGGAACTGTTTCCAGGGGCTTTATCTCATTTTGCATTGGGCTACCAGCTTTTATCTTATCTAAGCAGAAAATACCTTTCAAATGATCGTATGGAAAATAATATCACTTTAATATGTGATAACCATAAAAGGAATGAACAGCCAGTGAACAGGTAATGTGTGGCAACAATATGAGAAAAGAGATACTGGCATGAGAATCTGAAAAACAACAAATTAAAATGTCACTTGACTCTCCACTGTGCTCTCTCTCCGTCACTACATTTTCCCCTAAATTATATTCATGAATTGTGCATGTTTGTGGAATTCAAAGTGAATCAGGGAGTAGGCTGAGATTCTTCCCTAACTATAGTGCTTACATTGTTTATAAAGCACTTTCATATATGTTGTTTCAGCTCATCCTCACATTATTTTGAGGCAAATAATGTTACACTGAAATAATACTGCCCTTTTAGTATCATTTGTTACTATTCATAGTTGTGTGCTGTATTATTGTACATTATTATTATAAATTTACTGAGGAAGAAGTTCAGGTTGGCAGTTGACAATTCAGTGCTCATTTCAATGCAAATGCGTAATTGTTATTTTATACTAGAAATATTCAATAAGTTTGTTCTAGATGTTAAAGTGATAACATCAATGGGTAAAGCAATAATTTCTGTTGAACAAATACAATAATAGCAGGAAAATGAATGTGCTTCAGTACTGTTTTTTTTACATTTTTTAAAAGATTTTATTTATATATTTATTTTTGGAGAGGGGAAGGGAGGGGGAAAGAGAGGGAGAGAAACATCAGTGTTCAGTTGCCTCTCATGCACCTCCTACTGGGGACCTGGCCCACAACCCAGGCATGTGCCCTGGGTGGGAATCAAACCAGTGACCCTTTTGTTGGCAGGCCCACACTCAATCCACTGAGCCACACCAGCCAGGGCTGCTGCAGAAATGTTTAATTAGGGATTTCAAGCTCTCTGGTGATCTCTTTAAGTGTCACAGCTTGAAATGCCATCAATATGCTGACAACTGACACATTTGCATACTGCCTGGACTTATTCATAAGATTTGTAGTCATGTCCACATCATCTGCTGATCTGCATTTGAACACCCAAGAGTTATCGCAAACTGAACGGTCCAAAACAATCAACTGACTCCCTCCTCTACCCTGAATCAGGAAGAACTGAAAAATCTAATAGACCAATCAGCAGTGTGGAAATTGAAACAACCATCAAAAATCACCCAAAAAATAACAGTGCAGGACTAGATGACTTCAGTAGTGAATTCTACAAAACTTTTAAAGAAAATTTGATACCTATTCTTATCAAACTTTTCCAAAAAATTGAAGAAGAGGTAATAATTCCTAACATATTTCATAAGGGTAATATATCCCTGATACAAAACCTGGCAAGGATAACACACACACACACACACACACACACACACACACACACACACCACTATGATATGAACCTGATACCAAAACCGGGCAAAAGTAACACACACAAAAAAATTACAGACCAGTAGTATCTCCAATGAATACAGATGCAAAAATCCTAAATAAAACACTAGCAAAGTGAATACAACAACACATTATAAAATATTATATCATGATCAAGTGGGGTTCATTCTAGGGGCACAAGGATGGTTCAACATAGGCAAATTGATCAATGTAATGCATCACATTCACAAAACAGAGGATAAAAATCATATGATATTATCAATAGATGTGGAAAATCAATGGATAAGATACAACATCCATTTATCATTAAAACAGTCAATAAAATGGGTAGAGGAGGAAAGTACCTTCACATAGTGAAGGCCACAGGTGAAAAACTCTCAGCCAATATCATACTTGATGAAAACCTGAAAGCTTTTACTCTAAGAACATGAATAAGACAAGGATGTCCACCTCTCACCACTCTTATTCAGCATAGTTTGGAAGTCCTAGCCAGAACAATCAGGCAACAGAAAGAAAGAAAAGGAATCCAAATTGGGAATGAAGAGGTAAAATTGTCACTTTTTTCAGATGACATGATTGTTTATACAGAAAACCCTAAAGACTCCATCAAAAAACTACTATAAATAACATACAAATACAGTAAAATTGTAGGATACAAACTCAATGTACAAAAATCCATTATATTCCTATACTAAAAATGAAATTTTAGAAAAATAAATGATTTTTTAAATAATTACAACAAAAAATGAAACACATAGAAATAAACTTAACAAAAGATGAGAAGGACATATACACTGAAATCCCAGAACATTATTAAAAGAGACTGATTTGGCCCTGGCTGGTGTGGCTAGGTGGATTGAGTGCTGGCCTGTTAACCAAAGGGTTGCCAGTTCCACTCCCAGTCAGGGCACATGCCTGGGTTGTGGGCCAGGTCCCCAGTAAGGGGCACTCAAGAGGCAACCACATATTGATGTTTCTCTCCCTCCTTTTCTCCCTCCCTTCCCCTCTCTCTAAAGATAAATAAACAAAATCTTTAAAAAATAAGAGATTGACTTGTATTTTTAAGAGAAAATGACACTACATTTTCAAAAAATATATTTTCCAACAATTCAGCCATCAATGTTATATTGACAATAATATTACTAGAAATTACTTTAATAGAGAAATTAAAACAAAATTCACTTTTAATGTAATTATGTTAAAAATAATGTTAAGTAATTTGGAGGGAGGAAGATGGCGGCCTCGAAGGAGGTTTGGTGATCCCCTTCTCCAGTGCTAGGGGGGGAATTTGGCCGATCTGAGAAGAGACAGAGCAGGAGACCACCGATATCGCAACATTTATGAAAACAAGGCATCAGAAGTTGACCAGACATTGAATAAACAGACGGTAGGAGGACATCTTCGGGAACAAAAGGGACCTGTGCTAGGCGTGGAGAGCAGGCTGGTGCTCCGGGGTCTGTCTCCGGGTACCCAGGAGAGCGGAGTTGCCGCCCCCTCCCCATCCCCAGACAAGGTTCAGGAAGCAGAAGTGCAGGAGTTGTGGGCACCCGAGAACTTTCCGGGAACAGTGAGTACCCAGTCTGCCCAATCAAGGGAGGCCTGGCCGTGGGCGCCCATGCCCCCAACCAGGGGAGTGTGCGGTTTTGGGGAAGACTGAGACCCCATGGCCGGAAACTAGGGAAGGGCTTCAGGAGCTGAGGTGATTTGGAGCGGGCGCATGCCCTGCCTGGGTTGCTGACTTTTGAGCAGGGAACCCAGAAATTACACAGGGCTTCGTGGGTTCCCGGGCCGCAGCAGCAGGGGCAAAAGGAAATACGTGACCCCTCCTAAACCCCGGAGGGTCCATCGCGAAACCAGAGGAGAGACGGTGCTTCCCGCAAATGTAGAGCCCACGGAGGTGAAGTACGCGACTCCTCCCAGTCCTGGTCCAGGCACCGGGAACCGGAAGAGAGGCCGGTGCTTCCCTGAGGGTAGAGCCTGTGGTGGTGAAGCTGGGGGAGGGGCGCAACCTCTTGCCATCTCTGCAGCTTGCACCCTGAGCCCAGAGGGAGGCAGCAATCTTTTCTGGGAAAAGCTGGTGGCCAGCCCTGAGTCTCACTGAGTTCTGTCTCGGAAGGGTGAAGCGCATTCTCACTGCCCCTCAGCCTGCTTGAGGGGCAGGAACAGAAAGGCTGGTCTGACCAGTCAGAAACCAAAAAGAGGTTTTTTTTTTTAATTTGCTTTTGTTTTTTTGATGTTGTTGTTTCTTTGTTTATTTTTTTTCTTTTTCTCTGTGTGATTGTGTGTGTTTTCTTCTTCTTTTCTTTCTTACTTTCTTTCTTTCTTTCTTTTTTTTCTTTTTTTCTCCCCCTTATCCTGCTGTTGTTTGATTGTTTGATTTTATCTTGTTTTTGTTTATCAAGCAATTTTACATTTTTTAAACTCTTATTATTTTTATATCTCTCAATTCCTTATGATACTCTTCCATCCATCTTAGTACTATTACTTCTGCTCCAAATCCATCTCTTCTGCAATACATCTTCTGTTCTTTTTTGTTGTTGTTGTTGTTGTTTGTTTGTTTTTGCTTGCAAATTTATATTATCTTTTTCTCTTTTTTCTGACATTTTTTATTTCAATAGTATTTTTTTTTCTTTCTACATAATCTTCTTTGCTTGGCTGGTTATACTGTCGTTTGGTAGGTTCCCCCTGTTATCTCATTCACAGTGTGTGGATAATTTACTGACCCTCACTTGGGTCCCATTGGTACACCACTCAAGATTCTGTATTCCTTATTCTTGTTGTCTAGATCTCGTAGAATCTGAAACAAGATTGTTGCTTCAATATTACTGTAAATAAGACTTATTCCATACACTTGTAAATACAACTTAACACCCCTCACAGATCTTGGCTCACCTCGCAATTTCCTAAAAACTTTTAATGTAGGGGTTATTTCTATTCTTCTACAGACTACTCCTATTTACTATTCTTTATTCCTACCTTACTTCAGAATCTGACCTCTTGCTGTCTCATAGCTTTCTACATCTAACTAACAACACTTTCCTCTCCAATAAGAGTCTTATCTTCTTCCCATACTTTTTAAAACGTGGATAGTGGGGTGGAAGATCATGATTTACACTATATATAGCCAAAGGATCTCCCATCTCTTCTCTACTGGCTGCTACTGTAAATATCAGAGAATACTGGTTTTCTGTCTTAACCCATTTTGCCTTACTCCTCCAACTGATCACAAAAAAGAGTAGGGGGAAGCGGTGAACACCAAGATACCCAAAAGAGACTACACCACTGATCCTCGCAGGTATTCTACCACAGAAGATCACACCATAAACACAAGGAACCAGAACAGATCAAGTTAAGAAACAGAGGTTAACAAGAAGAGTTTCAGGAACAATGAGAAAACAAAGAAACAATCCGCAAATGCAGGGAAAGGAGGAAGCCTCAGAAGGAATGCTAAATGAAATAGAGGCAACTCAACTATCAGATATTGAGTTCAAAACAATGATTATAAGGAAATTCAACGAACTCACAATGAGCTTCCAGAAACTACAGGGAAGCAACAATGAGCTCACTGCAAACTATATCAATATGAAAAAGGAAATAGAAACTATCAACAAAGGCCAAGAGGAAATGAAGAATACAATTTCTGAACTGAAGAACACAGTAGAAGGAATGAAAAGCAGGATCGATGAAGCAGAAGATCGGATCAGCAAATTGGAGGACAAAGTAGAAAAAAACATCCAGAAAGAACAAGAAAAGGAAAAGAGGCTAAGAAAAAATGAAGAGGGATTAAGAGAAATGCAAGACAATATGAAACGTAATAGTATCCGTATAATAGGGATTCCAGAAGGAGAAGAAGATGAGCAAGGGATAGAAAACCTACTTGAAAAAGTAATGAAGGAAAACTTCCCCAATTTGATGAGAGAAAAAGTCACACAAATCCAGGAAACACAAAGACTTCCAATCAAGAGAAACCCAAAGAGGCCCACCTCAAGACACATCATAATTAAAATGGCAAAATTTCAAGACAAAGAGAGAATATTAAAGGCAGCAAGGGAGAAAAAGGAAGTAACATACAAGGGAGCCCCAATAAGGCTAACAGCTGATTTCTCAATGGAAACACTTCAAGCCAGAAGGCAAGGCAAGAAATATTCCAAGCAATGAGAACAAGAGGCCTGCGGCCAAGGCTACTTTACCCAGCAAGGCTCTCAATCAAGAGAGAAGGCGAAATAAGAAGCTTCCCAGACAAAAGAAGTCCAAAAGAATATACCTCCACTAAGCCAGCTCTGCAGGAGATACTAAAGGGTCTGATTTAAGGAAAGGAAGGAAAAGAGAAAGGGAGAGAGGAACACATGTACATAAATGGCAATGAATAAGTACCTATCAATAATAACCTTAAATGTAAATGGATTAAATGTTCCAATCAAAAGAGATAGAATAGCTGAATGGATAAGAAAGCATGACCCACACATATGCTGCCTACAAGAGACCCACCTCAGGATAAAAGACCTGCGCAGGCTGAAAGTGCAGGGCTGGAAACAAATATTCCAAGCAAATGAACAGGAAAAAAAATCTGGGGTAGCAAAACTCATTTCAGACAAAATAGACTTCCAAAAAAGGGCCATAAAGAGAGAGCCAGAAGGTCACTTCATAATACTCAAGGTAAGAATCCACCAAGAAGACATAAATATTATAAATATATATGCACCCAACATAGGGACACCCAAATACATTAAGAAAATCCTAGAGGACTTTAAGAAAGATATTGACAGCAACACAATTATAGTGGGGAATTTTAAGACCCCACTCTCAAAAATGGACAGATCTTCCAAGCAAAATATCAACAAAGATAGCATAGCATTGAACAATACCCTAAATGAAATGGACTTGACTGATCTATTTAGAGCCCTCCATCCCAAAGAAGCTAAATACACATTCTTTTCAAATGTACATGGAACAGTTTCAAAGATAGACCACATGATAGGACACAAAACAAGTCTCAACAAGGTCAAGAAAATTGAAATCATACCAAGCATTTTTTCGGATCACAAGGGAATGAAACTAGAAACCAACTCCAAGGAAAAAAAACCAAAACACTCAAAATCATGGAGATTAAATAGCATGCTATTAAACAATGAATGGGTCAAGGATGAAATTAGGGAAGAAATCAAAAGGTTTCTGGAAACAAATGAAAATGAGCTCACAACAACCCAAAACATATGGGACACAGCAAAGGCAGTCCTGAGAGTGAAGTTCATAGTGATACAGGCATTCCTAAAAAAGATAGAAACATTTCAAACAAACAACCTAACCCTACGTCTGCAAGAATTAGAGGAACAACAAAAAAGACAGCCCAGAGAAAGCAGAAGGAAGGAAATAACCAAGATCAGAGCAGAATTAAATGACATAGAGACTAAAAGCACAATTCTAAGGATCAATGAATCCAGGAGTTGGTTCTTTGAAAAGATAAACAAAATTGACAAGCCTTTAAGCAGACTCATCAAGAGAAAAAGAGAGAAAACCCAAATAAACACAATCAGAAATGAAAGAGGAGAGGTTACAACTGACATCACAGAAATACAAAGAATTGTAAGAAATTACTACGAAGAACTGTATGCCAAGAAATTTGAAAACTGAGATGAAATGGACAAATTTCTAGAAAAATATAATCTTCCAAACCTCAATGAAAAAGAAGAAGAAAGCCTGAACAGACCAATAACAGCAGATGAAATTGAAGCAGTATTCCAAAAACTCCCAACACACAAAAGCCCTGGACCAGATGGTTTCACAGGAGAATTCTACAAAGCATTTAAGGAAGAGGTAATCCCTATCCTGCACAGACTATTCCAAAAAATCCAAAAAGATGGAAGACTCCCAAACTCTTTTTATGAGGCCAACATCACCCTAATTCCAAAACTAGATAAAGACACAACGAAGAAAGAAAACTTCAGGCCAATATCTCTGATGAACATTGACGCTAAAATCCTCAACAAAATACTGGCAAACCGCATCTAACAATACATTAAAAAGATCATCCACCATGACCAAGTGTGTTTCATCCCAGGCATGCAAGGATGGTTCAATATTCGCAAATCAGTTAATGTAATACATGACATAAACAAAAGCAAAGACAAAAATCACATGATTATATCAATAGATGTGGAAAAAAGCATTTGATAAGGTACAACACCCATTTATGATAAAAACACTCAGCAAAGTGGGAATAGAGGGAACATTTCTCAACATAATAAAGGCCACATATGACAGACCTACAGCCAGCATCATACTCAATGAGCAAAAACTAAAATCTTTTCCACTAAGAACAGGAACAAGACAAGGCTGTCCACTTTCACCACTTTTATTCAATATAGTATTGGAAGTTTTAGCCACAGCAATCAGACAAGAAAAGGAAATAAAAGGCATCCAAATCGGAAAGGAGGAAATGAAACTGTCATTGTTTGCTGATGACATGATAGTGTACATAGAAAATCCTATAGACTCTACCAAAAAACTGCTTGACCTAATAAATGAATTTGGCAAAACAGCGGGATACAAAGTCAATATCCAGAAATCAAAGGCATTTCTGTACATCACCAATGAAACAGCAGAAGCAGAAATCAAGGAAAAAATTCCATTTGAAATAGCAAAAAGAAAAATAAAATATCTAGGTATAAACCTAACCAAAGAGGTAAAAGACCTGTATTCAGAAAACTATATACCACTGCGGAAAGAAATCAAGGAAGACACAAAAGAATGGAAACATATACCATGTTCATGGATTGAGAGAATTAATATCATTAAAATGTCCATACTACCCAAAGCAATCTACACATTCAACACGATACCTATTAAAATACCAATGACTTATTTCACAGACATAGAACAAACACTTCAAAAATTTATATGGAACCATAAATGACCCCGAATATCTACTGCAATGTTGAAAAAGAAGTGTAAAGTAGGAGGGATCACAATAGCTGACACTAAACTATACTACAAGGCCACGGTAATCAAAACAGCCTGGTACGAGCATAAAAACAGGTACATGGACCAATGGAACAGAAGACAGAGCCCAGAAATAAACCCAAGTCTCTACGGTCAATTGATATTTGACAAAGGAGGCAACAACATAAAATGGAGTAAAAACAGCTTCTTCAACAAATGGTGCTGGGAGAACTGGACAGCAACATGCAAAAAAATGAAACTAGAACACCAACTTACACCTTATATGAAAATAAACTCAAGATAGATAAAAGACTTAAATATAAGCTGTGACACCATTAAAGTACTAGAGGAGAACATAGGCAGGAAAATCTCAGATATATCATGCAAAAACTTTTTTACCAACATATCCCCTGGAGCAAGAGACATAAAGGAAAGAATAAACAAATCGGACCTCATCAAAATAAAAAGCTTCTGCACAGCTACAGAAAACAGTTCCAAAATAAAAAGAGAATCAACTGTCTGGGAAAACATATTTGCCAATGATACCTCAGACAAGGGCTTAATCTCCAAAATATATAAAGAACTTACACGATTATACTCTAAGAAGACAAGCAACCCAATTAAAAAATGGGCAAAGGACTTGAACAGACACTTCTCCAAGGAGGGCATACAGAAGATCCAAACTCACATGAAATGATGTTCATTATCACTAGCTATCAGAGAGATGCAGATTAAAACCACAATGAGACACCACTTCACACCAGTCAGAAAGGCCATCATAAGCAAAGCAACAAACAACAAGTGTTGGAGAGGGTGTGGAGAAAAGGGGACTCTAGTGCACTGTTGGTGGGACTGCAGACTGGTACAACCACTGTGGAAAACAGTATGGAACTTCCTCAGAAAATTAAAATGGATCTACCTTTCGACCCAGCAATTCCACTGCTGGGACTATATCCTAAGAATCCTAAAACACCAATCCAAAAGAACCTTTGCACCCCCATGTTCATAGCAGCACAATTTACACTAGCTAAGTGCTGGAAGCAACCTAGATGCCCATCAGTGAATGAATGGATCAAAAAACTATGGTACATTTACACAATGGAATTCTATGCAGCAGAAAGAAAGAAGGACCTCCTACCCTTTGCAACATCATTGATGCAACGGGAAAGCATTATGCTAAGCGAAATAAGCCAGGCAGTGAAAGATAAATACCATATGATTTCACCTTTAACAGGAACCTAAACATCAAAACAAAGAAAGAAGCAGGGTATAGTCAAAGACACTGCATTAGAGGACAGGTGGAGAGTGACCA